>JBBPDA010109649.1:0-10153 GCA_037974385.1 Arnoldichthys spilopterus
GGCCAACCCGGGGATCGAACCCAGGACCTTCTCACTGTGAGGCGACAGTGCTAACCACTGCACCACCATGCCGCCCTCCTGTTATTATTTCCAGTAAAAATGTCCAAAAGTATTTTTCTTCTTGTACATTTTTGATGCCATATTATGACTTAATCATGATAAAATATCTTTGCTTCTTCTTATAAGGACATAGCGCGCAGGTTTAAAATCTGCACTTTCCAAACGATTCCTCTGCTTGTGTCCATAAGCAGCATAACAGCATTAAATTACGGCAAAGAGTCTCAGGGGTTAAGGGATGCCGTGTGGTTGTTATTCATCAGAAAGCCGACATATGCTATTATTTTTTTTGAGTGCCAGCTTTGAGTCATGTATTGTAATGAGCCTGTGCTGCCGGATTCAGATTTGTGTGTCATTATTTGTTTGTTTTATGTCTATCTGACACTAAGACACTGTGAACATCAAACATGATGCACAGGCAAATAAATAAATCAGTCAAAAAGCAGAAAAGTGGGGAAATCCTGGCCTATTGAGGGCTCAGACAGCTGGCAAACCACAACTGACAAGGTCTATCATGATTTATTTGCTCTGGTATTTTTTTTTAAGTCTAAAATGATAAAATATAGACAGCGAGGGAAAGTAATGTCCCAGGGTTTCCTCTTTCTACCTTCTTTTTGGTTCTAGACAAGGCCACAGTCTCCCATCTAACCACAAATGCAGTCGGTAAGCCAATACATGTTTAGGCACTTTAGAAATTAGGCTAATGCAGCTAAAAAGTAATGCTATGCTAATGCAAGTTAGCATTAGACCTCGTACACTCACCTCAAAGCACGAGGAGGTGTAAGGTAATCTGTATTAGAATTGCTTGTGTGGATTCTGGCACCATATGACACACTGTTCTCTTTAAACAGGCACATTATCATCCTAAAATCATCCTGGAACGTCTCTTAGATCAGCAGGAGCTGGTCAGCTAGCGGAGCACAGAGCTGAGACTAAACAGGGTGAAATGGTATTTGAAGTGAAGTAAAAGTGACTGTCTGTCATTGTGAACACACCCATCACACAAAGTGCACCACAGTGAAATGTGACGTCTGCATTTAGCCCATCACACAAGCACACATGGAGCAGTGGGCAGCTATCAACAGCACCCGGGAGCAGTGTAGCAGGACGGTACCTTGCTCAAGGGAACCTCAGTGGTACCCAGGCCGGGATTTGAATCTATGACCCTCAGTTCATATGGGCAAGTCCTACACCATTAGGCCACTACTGTCATTATGCTGCCCCCTGCTGGAACCAGCTCCCCATGGAGATCCACTCCCCAACTGTGGCCAGTATTAAAAGGAAGCTAAAAACAGTCTAGTTTTACACTGCCTTTAGTTACTACTTTTATTTTTGAAATACTTGCATAATCATGGATTTGTGTCTGTGTAAGTAGTCATTTACCCTGCTTTAATTCCTTTTGCAAAACATATTTATTTTAAATCTGGCTTTTATTCTTTTCCTGCTCATTTTATGCTCATTTTATCTCTGTAAAGCACATTCAATGACCTCTTTGTATGATGATGATTAACATGTATGTCAGGCATATAGGATGCTTACCATAGAGTGACTGCAGTGCATCATTTGTTTCAGCATGTTTCTGCTTGTTTTTATTCATTTCTCATTTATTTTCTGAGAGATCTCCCCAGAGAGTCAACTTGAACAGGTTTGTGTGAGTCACAGAGATTAAATTTCATGAGAACTGAGAGATACCAGAGAGTGTGAGAGGTTGAAGGAGGGAGATAAAGAGAATTGTAGTGGGAAGGAAAGGTGCGTCAAGAAAATATTAATTAGGGGAGCTGCAGGAGGGATTCCCTGAGAGTACATGTGTGCACGTGGGCGTGTGTCTGTTCTAAATGGGTCTGACCCAGTCTGTGTATTTCTGATGGCAAACCTCATTCTGTCATCGTTATACAATGCTGTGTCAGCCAATCAGACGCAGAACAAAAATACACTGGGATTTGCGGTCCTCCATATAGCCAGGTGCGTGTAATTAGTCTTCCTCTTTCCTGCGAGAACAATTAAAGTCACATTTCTTCAAAGGATGGGTGCTAAAAACAAGCCGGCTTAACCGTTTAGTTCACGGCATAAACTTTTAACTTTAAGCGTCTAAACTGTCCATAAAAATTGCTGATTGTCATAAAACTTTTCTGTCCCTCAGGTTCAATAAAAGGAATGCACGTGATGAAATCTGGTGGGATCTAATATTACAGTATATTTTGCAAAGCACACAAGAGCAGCTCACAATGCTGTAAATGCTGACGACAGTATGAAAGCTGGGAGAAAAGTTAGAAATATTTCCACAAAATGCAGCATGGATGTTTATTAAAACTGCAAAAAAAATCCTCCACATGTAAAAAGAAAGTCAGTAGGGAACAATGGCTTTTACAGCTGTAGAAAGACATATTGTAAAAATATACAAATTATTATTTTGAGGCCTGCAACACACTCAGTTAGGACAGAGCTGTGTTAACCACTGTGATAATCATCTTTTTTTCAAAATACACTGCTTATCGTTTGGGAACTGAGGAGAAAACTGCTGCATTTTTGCCCATTCTTGCTTTCTCTCTCTCTCTCTCTCTCTCACACACACACACACTCTCTCTCCCTGTTGAGCACATGCTGCCCCTTAGATATCAGTGATCCTGTCCCATCCTGCTGTCTGGACCAGTCCGACCCATCCTGATACCCTGCTTCTGGTTGAAGTTACAACTGGAACCCACTCACTCCTACTGAGGAGAACTCATATAAACAGCCCTATGTTTCACCTATTTGACTGAATGTCATTGCAGCACCTGTTCACTAGGAACTGCTGACACCTCTTTACACTGAGTTTTCTTTTGTTTGTTATCGCTAGTTTTTCCTCACCTCTGTCACTCATTAGGAGCTCGGACCCGAAATCTGTAAAGCTGCTTTGTGACAATGTCAGCTGTAAGAAGCGCTGAGGAGATAAAATTGACTTGACTTGACTTATACTAGACTTCAGCTGCTCAGCAGTCTGTGGGGGCCGTTGTCTGATTCTCCTCTTCATGAAGCTCCAGACATTTTCAATAGGAGGAGGATCTGGACTGGCAGCAGGTTGGTCAAGCAAATGATGTTGGCTTTTGCACCTTCATGGCATTGAGAACTCAATGTCTGTTTTTCCCAAAAACAAGCTGAAAGGTGGACTCATCTGACCACAGCACACTGTGTTTGGGGCCATCTGAGATTCAGATCTCTGGTCAAGTGTAGAGCTGAAGTTTTTTTTTTTTTGATTGTCACACACTCAAGCACCACAACAAAATGCAACCTCTGCATTTAACCCATCACACATGCACACGTGGAGCAGCGGGCAGCTACCAACAGCGCCCGGGGAGCAGTGTAGTGGGACGGTACCTTGCTCAAGGGTTTCTCAGTAGTGCCCAGGCAGGGACTCAAACCTGCGACCTTCAGGTCCCAAAGGCAGCGCCCTAACCACTAGGCCACCACTGCCCGGATGGGCCACATGTCTTTCTCTGTGTGTGATAGAGTTTTAGGCTGCATTTCTTGATTCAGCAGCAGTCTGTGTTCATTGACATAGTGACAATTTTCCAATGATCATTAACATTCAACAGTGGTTCCCAGCCTTGTCCTACAGGGACTGAGGTTTCTCCAGATTCCTTGAATCTTTTTCACAATATTATGTGCTGTAGATGATGAAAGACCTCAGTTTTTAGTATCTTGTGTTGAGAAATGTTCTGGCAATTCTGAAGTTTGTCACAAAGTGGTGGAGTCACAATCCATCTTTGCGAAGCTGCTTTTTGTCAGGTGGGCGTCCAGGCCCCGCCCCCACAGCTGAGTCGGGCTACGGGCACAGCTGTGGGCAATTAGCCAAGGGCCTAAAGAGTGTTCATGGACGTCCCTCCTTGTCCAACGTTGTTTTGTACCTTGTGCATACTGTTGCGGTCCTTGTCCTTGTGTGTCTCCCCCCTTTAAGTTGAATAAACCCCTTGTGTTTCACTGTCAGTCCTGCCTGCGTTTGCTGCCAAACACACCCGGATCGTGACACTTTTATACCTAGTTATAATCCCCTCAAACGTTTCCAGCTCACATGCGCATTGTGGAATGTTTCAAAATGGTGGAAATTAAATATTTTATTAACTTTTCACTCTTGCCTGTTTTTGCTGGCAAAAAATAAAACAAATAAATAAATAAATACAAATTACTTTTTGATGTTTTAAAAATGCATTTAAGCTGAAAATCAGTTTAATAAAATTCAAGAGAAGTAACAAATCACACATTATTGTGTGGTGCACAGAACAAATTCATTATAAAATGTACATTTATTTTTTTAATAAAATATTTTTTTTCTACATTTACAAAGTTCAGGTTTGGTTCAGTTGCATTTTTCAAATGCATCAAACTTTTCAGAAATAGAAATAGAATTTTTTTTTTTGTTTTCAGTAATGTGTAATCTGGAGAGCCTTGAAGTCTTGGAGTGGATCTGGTGTCTCAGATCCTGCCCCTAGGGTCTAGCAGTTCCCTCTTGCAGTTGATCAAAATACTGTTGATCAGCCGCCTCATGATAAAGGTTGTGGTGACCACCCCTCATGCTCAATGATGGCCTAGCAGTTTGGACCTTGTTCTTGTGAACAGAAGGTCACAGGTTCAAGTCCTGGCCTGGGCACCACTGAGGTTCCCTTACGTGTGCCAAGAGGTAGCGAGATCCCGCCTATAGTGTCAGAATGCCCTGAGGATTCCCACAGTAGGATAAGTAATGAATTCAACTGACCTGATTCTGAAATGCTTCCTCATTTAAACCTGAACATGTAACATCTGCATGTTTATAAGGAAGAAAAAATGAAATTATGCTGTTTTATTCACGTGGAAACACTGGCTGAACTGGATGAATTCATCTCTGCACTTGTAATGTTCTCCCTGAAAAGTTAAAAATGAAGTAAATTTCCTCAAAAGACAATAAGACTGTCTCCAACCATCCCACGCATAAGCATCCGTGCCCACGCACCCACACACACATGCCCTTGTCAACACACCCACACGCACCTTGTTTATGCCAGTATCTGAGTCTGTACACAGAGGAAATGCTCTGCTGTAATAAATGCGCTTCCTAAATCCTGCCCAGGGGGACACACGCTCCTCTCACCGCAGCCGATTTCCCAGCATGCACCCCGTGACACGCTCTCTTGTGAATTCTTCTCTGTTCCCACCGCATGGATGCGGCGTGTCCAAATGCAGCAGATAATGTTATGAGCTCAGTTCATGGAAGGATTACACATTTCTACATGATCTCCACTGCTGATAACACCCTGTTTACAGCAAAACGGCACCAAAAAACACACGCGCCTCACACAACACACGCTCCACAACTTCTCCTCCTGCGGATTATTCCAGGCACCTACCCCTACCAGCAGTACAGGACACACGGGCTGTTTGAACTGTAGCCCAGCAGCATGTTAAGAACATCTACACCGACTGGCCATTTTATCAGAAACCCCTCTCTCGTAGCTCCAAACTGTAGCCCTGTCTGTTGATGCGGAGTAAGCCGTCCACTAGTCCTTCGTCAGTCCTCAGTTCCTGACCACAGAGCCGCTCTTGGCTGGATATTTTTGGACCACTCTCGCCCTAGCAACACCACTGTGCCTGATGCAATGATATACACGCAGCACACACACACAGTCTTGTCAGTGCTGCTGCTGTGCTGAAAATTGTCCACCGCCCAAATAATATCTGGTAGGCTGACGCCCTGTGGTCCGAAAGTGACCAGCCATGAAGGCGGGATGACAGCACAAAGTAGGTGTTTCTAATAAAGTGGCCAGCCAGTGGCATAAAAGACAAGTGTTTCTAATAAAGTGGCCAGCCAGTGGCATAATAGGCAAGTGTTTCTAATAAAGTGGCCAGTGAGTGGCATAATAGACAAGGGTTTTTAGTGAAGTGGCCAATGAGTGGCATAATTGGCAGGTGTTACTACTTAAGTGTCCAGTAAGTGGCATAATAGGCAAGTGTTTCTAATAAAATGGCCAATCAGTTGAATAATAGGCAGGTGTTTCTAATAAAGTGGCCAATCAGTTGAATAATAGGCAGGTGTTTCTAATAAAGTGGCCAATAAGTGGCATAATAGAGAAGTGTTTTTAATGAAGTGGCCAGCGAGTGGCATTATAGACAAGTGTTTCTAATAAAGTGGCCAGTGAGTGGGATAATTGGCAGGTGTTTCTAATAAAGTGGCCAGTGAGTGGCATAATAGACAAGTGTTTCTACTTAAGTGTCCAGTAAGTGGCATAATAGGCAAGTGTTTCTAATATAGTGTCCAGTGAGTGGCATAACAGACAAGCGTTTCATTAAAGCCTTTGTCTATGCACATGAACAAAGCAGCAGGGACACGGCCTCCTGTCTGACACTCAGCCTGCTGTATGCGTCTGATAGGTGTATTTATGTTGTGTTTGGGTTGCCGTGGGCTAAACACTGCTACTGAGTAATCTTATCAGTGGCTTAAAGCACAGGTGGATTATTCAGGCACACCTCTTATACCCATGCTATTAAATCTCCCCCACGGCTCGAGTGGTGTCTCTGAAGGAGCGGCGGCTCAGTAGATCCTGTGCAGTGTTTGCAGGCTCTCCAGATCACCCGTTCCCCAGATAAGTGGACAAAATTGACACCTGAAGACGGCTGCTGCTACCGCTTTAGCTACACAGCAGAGATGAAATCCGGGCAACTGAAGTACACAGATCAGCCATAACATTAAGACCACCTGCCTAATGTTGAGTAGCTGCTGGAACAGCTCTGACTGTGCTGCACTGTGTGTTCTGACCCCTTTCAATCAGAGTTAGCATCACTATTTAAACCACAGTAGCTCTTCTGTAGGATCAGGCCAGACCAGCTAGCCTTGCAAATGCATCAGTGAGCTTCGGGTGCCCGTGACCCTGTGGATAATTCACTAGTTCATCACTTTTGGTACTAATCACTGCACACCTACTAGTAAATGCACCAGTACATACTTGGCTGCTTTATCAGAAACCTGTCCCATGTAGCTCCACCTGGCTGATGTTCGGAGGCCGTAGCCCACGTGCAGAAATTACTAGAATCAAATGCTTTTGTCTGTGCGTTGGTTTGTGTCTCTAGATAGACAGTAGGTCATACAATGTCAGAAAACACATAAGTAAACCTATTACAGATTAAGTCTAGTGCAGACGGAGGCGAGAAAAACCTTCTAAGGTGCATCAATTAAGGTCTATAATTTTTATGGCTGGCAGGTGGGCAGCGTGGAGGTGGTCCATGGTAGATGAACTAGTCTAAGGACAGATGAGCAGGCGGCCTCATTGATGGATGATCTGGTGAAAAGTACAAGCAGGTGAAACCCCAGTGGATCAGGTTGGAAGGGTGTAGGGCAGTTCCTAGTGTAGTGGACGATCTATTCAGAAGTACAAGTGGGCAGGAAGCCCCAGTGATGGCCATGACCATGTGACTGCCCTACTGTTTACAATCAATTTTTCACCCGTTTCTATATTACCCTGGGCTCGAGGCAGTTGCCGTACTGATCCTGTATGATGTCTGTACGTGCTGAAGGCAGCTGCTTCAGTTTAAATAGGCCCTCTCGCATCCTGTCCATCATTCATCGCTGTCACGGTAACTGACGGTGGAGAGAAAGTCATGTTCAGAAATGCATCTGTCCATCCGTCCATTCGTCCGTCTGAGAGACTGTTCGTTTTTTACATATCCGACAGCCTCTAATAGTTTTCCCCTTCGTGTGAATGTGTGTGTTGACAGTTGACAAAAATTTCTCTCAAGCCACAGCATCATATAGTATGTTTAGTAAAAACTGAGCATCAGAGCAGCCATTACTTTCAGAATCTAAATGGCACATCACTTAAAAACAAGAAATCAAATGTGGCAAATCAGACGTTTCGATGGGTAAACTTATGCTTAGCAGGCAAACTTTAGGGCTAACAGCAGCTGCGGGCATACTAGAAATCCATAGTCATAGTCACAGACTATGTGGCTACCAGGAGATCTTAAGATGTACTGTAAACACATCATTTATTATTATTATTATTATTATTATTAATATTATTTTGCCATTCCACTAAAGATATACTTTGAATCTTTAGTCTACTAGTGATCCATGGGTAAGGGTTTTTTTTAACACCAACCTGACACATTATGACAAGCCAACCCACACCATCTGACCCACAATTATATATAATACCAGAACCCGACCTGACCTGCCAACAATCAGTTTAGGATGGGACCTAATTTTTGCAACTTTTGTTTGTGATTTACTAGTCAGTAGAGCAGGTATAGTGCGTTTTCCTGCTCTTAACCCTCCCGAGCCACAGATTATGGGGTTAACCCATGAGTCACTATCCAGTATTGATATTTCAGTATTGTTCAGTATCTAACCTGAAATATTCAGCATTAACTATGAATTATTCAGTTTACAATTATGCATTATTCATTATGCACTATGAATCATTTAGTATCTACTATGAATTATTCAAAAACTGATATGAATTATTTTGCAATTATGAATTATTACATAATCTAATATATATATTGTACAGTATATACTATAAATTTGTTAATAACTACTCTAAATATTTTTGTATCTTCTATGCATTATTCAGTTACTACGATGGTTTATTCAGTATCTACTATACAATATTTAGTACTTGATATAAACCAATGTGTACATTCTGTGATTATGAGACTGGGGAAGTAAACATACCCCTAGTCAGCATCATCTTAACCTTTTTCCCTCACTCACTGTACCCAACCCAAAACCCAAATCTAACTGTAAATCTAACACTAATGTAGTGAGTTTCAATTCTATTATTATTATTATTATTATTATTATTAATTATATGATTTAAACATTTACATGTCTATCAAAAAACAGAAAAATCAGAAAGTGTGATTAAATGTTTCTAAACTGAAACTTCTTCAGCACTATCCCATGGGTCTTGTTCATTAGACCAATGCTTCATGTTTTCCATGTAAACATCCTGTTTTTCTTTTTTTTTTCTTTCTTTTTTTGCTTTAACACATTTAGGGGTGTGATGATACTCTCAGCCCATTGATTTTATACATTCCCATATTACATTGTGAGCTTATAATGTTGCAATGGCTTGTTACACGTCTTCTGAACCCTGTAAGCAATTCAGGTCCATCAAAATCATTAGTAATGCAATGATTACTCTTCACGATCCATCGTCACATTTTTGCACTGTGATCTCTGGCATCTCATGATGCTGAAACGCTCATGCACAGCTCACAGCTTCTCCAGAGCCAAACTGGAAAACAATGGTCTAAACCAGAAGGTACATGCTGGCAACGTGCTGCTTTTGTCCATGATTTGGATTGGAGTTAGGAGTACCTCCTCTTACTATCTCTCTCGGTTTCTCTCTCTTTGATGAGCAGGTAACAATGGCTACAGGCCAGTGTTGAGCCAACTCAGATGAGAGGGATTTCAAGGGCCAGGCAGCACAACAGACAAAACACTCCTGAAACTGAATAAACAGAGACGCATAGAAAACTGCACACAGGGCCTTGATTCTGCCCAAAAGCCATGTTGGTGTTATTTTCATCCTTTTACGCTATGTACTAGCTGTTCTGTAAAGTATTAGGAAATATTTTAAGCAGGTAACACATTACGCTTGCATTACATTTATATTCTGTGCCTGTGTTCTCATGGTTTGCGGTCTTTGTCTTTGTCTAGTTTCCAGTTCTATAGGCCTGTGTTGGTTGATACATGGTCATGTTTTTTCTGTTCCATGTGCTCTATTGCCCTGCCCTTTTCTGTTTGTTAGTCACGTCACCTGTGTTTAGTTTCTGTGCTCCGCCCCCTATCCAGGTGTCAGCCATTTTTTTTTAATATCTCTACCCCTGTGTTTGTCACTGTGCTTTGTCTGGTTTTTGTCATTGGTCTCTCTGTTGGAATTCATTCTATTTTGCCCAAATTTGTAGTTCCAGGGTTTGTTCAAGACAAATGCAAGTACAATTAAAGTTGTTTTAATGAAAGCCAGGCAGACAAAAACAAGAGGGAGATCCAAACACATAGTCAAACACAGCAGGCAAGGGTCAAACAGGAGCAAACTGAGCAATACAGAAATTAAAGACAAGGTCAGGAACAAGGCTAAGGTCAGGA
>JBBPDA010109650.1:0-10153 GCA_037974385.1 Arnoldichthys spilopterus
TGTTTTGGGTCATTGTTGTGCTGGAACACCCATCCACGACCCATTTTCAGTTTCCTGGCAGAGGGAAGGAGGTTGTCACTCAGAATTTTACGATACATGGCTCCGTCCATTTTCCCGTTGATACGGTGAAGTTGTCCTTTGCCCTTAGCAGAAAAACACCCCAAAGCAAAATGTTTTCATCTCTATGCTTGATGGTGGGGACAGTGTTTTGGGGGTCATAGGCAGCATTTTTCTTCCTCCAAACACGGTGAGTTGAGTTAATTTGAAAGAGCTCAATTTTTGTCTCATCTGACCCCAGCACCTTCTCCCAGTCACTCTCTGAATCATTCAGGTATTCATTGGCAAACTTCAGACGGGCCTGCACATGTGCCTTCTTGAGGGTGACCTTGCGAGCACTGCAGGATTTTAATCTATTGCAGTGTAATGTGTTTCCAATGGTTTTCTTGGTGACTGTGCTAGCTTATTTGAGGTCATTAACTAACTCCTCCTGTGTTGTTCTAGGATGATTTCTCACCTTTCTCAGAATCATTGACACCCCACGAGGTGCAATCTTGTGTGGAGCCCCAGACCGAGGTCGATTGATGGTCATTTTGTGCTCCTTCCATTTTTGAACAATTGCACCAACAGATGTCACCTTCTCTCCCAGCTTTTGTAGCCCATTCCATCCTTGTGCAGGTCTACAATTTTGTCTCTGACATCCTTTGACAGCTCTTTGGTCTTTTACAGAATAATGGAAGAGATATTAAGAGACCAATAATTTATAATATACAATAAAATTACAAGTTGAACCTCAAAGGGTTGTGTGCTGTAATAGGAGTCAGAGTTTAGGTGTCATTTATTTGAAGGGTGGTGTTTTAGGAAATTAAAAAGAAACAAACATATGATTGGCAAATGCTGGTCCAAAAAGTTAATTTAGACTCTAGTGCTAAAGTGTGTGTTTGGTGTGGAGGCTGAGCCGGATTAGGGATTTGTCACACCAGATAAGGGCTCTGGTCTTACCTGGCTCTTCTATAGATCATCCAGGCTTGGCAAGCAGCTCTGACACCAAGCTTCTCACAGAGCACAACAAAAGACGCAGATCTTCCGACATCACCTTCAGCCCCTCATTCACTCTGCTTCTGGGAACACATATAAACACACAACTCAACATTAAGAGACTTTTTGCTCCCTTCACACTGTATCTGTGTTCTTTGAAAACATCTGATTAGTGACAAAGAGGACTATAAATGGATGTGCAATTCAGGCTCTGTTTTTTACTGAAGATATAGATTTTTACATCACATCATTTGTGAAAGTCCTAGAAATGATCAATGATAACAAAAACTTTTTGAAACATCTATATTTTCACTGTCTGCCTCTCTGGCCTAGACACTGACCTACAATAAAAAGGATTTTCAATGGAGCATCACCAAGCACAGTGATCTGATTCAACACTGGCCTTAATCTGTGCCCTGAATGACACCATATGTACTCTTCAAGCAAGTCAGAGTTACACTTTGCAGGAAGAGATTTTCCTGAAATTCATGTGGCAGCATGGGCAGCTCTGACATGGTATACCAAGGCAAACATGTTTGTTTCTGAGACCACAGTGTCCGAGCCACTGCCCCTCCAGCACAAGGTGTCTTTTTTCCTGCTAGAAAGCTGTTTGATGTTTCTTAGGATGGCAGGGGAAAGAGTGGGGGCAGGGAATTGGGAGAGCATTTTGAGAGAGTTAATTCTGCACATATGGCTAGTCTAGCAGGCCAACAGTGGGTTTGGCTATGTTTAAAAGAGAGCAGATGAGAGGGAGGGGTGGCTGGGTAGTTGAGGTGGGGGTAGGGAGGCACTGTATGTGAAAACCTATTACTTTGTTTATAAAGGCTGCCAATGGAGGTTGTGGGCATGCAATAAGTAGAGGTATATGTCTCTAAAGAATGTCCGCTAATGTGATGTCACAAAGTACACCAGATAAAAAGACTGGTCCAAAAAGACCAGACTATGGAAATGTAATGTGTTGTAATTGAACGTCAAACATTTCCTTCCACTTATTTGATCTCTCAGTTTATTAGCTTTTTAGACTTTCATTTTACAGTCACTTAAAACAAGAAGACAGAGCATTTGAGCCAGCATTGTGTACTGCTGCAAGACAAAATGAGAAAGCTTGGGTACACATTCACACATGATGAAAAGGGCCCTCTGTCCTATGTTATCAAAAACACCATGGTTGCACCTAGACTGTTTGCAAAGACATGAGATGTTTCAGAGATCAGTGCATATTTGCATTACATCGTGGGTATAACGTCGGTCTCAGACTATAGAAAGGAGGAGGATCAGGAAATCCACAGTTAAGCAGCTGGTTGCAAATGCTGTTACTGCAGAGATTAGTATAGAGCCTAGTGACTCTATAATAGTGTTCCACATAATAGTCATTAACAGCATAGTCTTTGGACAAGAATAGAATAAAGCATGCTTTTTAATGTTCATTTGAATAATAAAGCAAAGTAGTAAATATTGGGAAATAATTAAAGTGTAATTTTGAGAAATTGGAATACATGTAATACTTATACAATATAGACTGTTTTTTTTTAATAGAATATACTGTGTTCAAATATGTGGAAATGTCTGTAATTTGGCATAAGGAAATCAAAAAATTTTCTTAGCAGCATTAAATGTGGGCTGGCTAGCATTTGAGCCATGGGAGTTTAAGGAAACAACTGGAGGCAGTCACTTTGGAACGTGGCTGTCTAGGAATGAATGGAAAACGCAGTGTGGTGCAGACTAATGGTAATATGGTCCGTAAGAGACACTTTTTCTATGGGAAAAGCACCCAAACTGCAGCATAATGAGGTAAAAATGTGTTGGAGCCATAAAATGGGATCGTTTAGGCGAAAAAAATAAAATTCGAAACAAGCATTCTTCAGGCAATGAAACTCGTATCAGACCTAGGATAACAGAAAATTGCGCCTCAACAGGTTGTACCTCAGTCTTTGTCAGTGTTAGACTAAAGGAAAAGCATGTAACTAACATGCGAAAAACAGACCATATGTTATAATGGCATTGTAACGTAAATGTCAGTATGAGCAGTGTGTGGAGCCAAAAGCTGTGTAGATTAACTCAGCGTTGTGGAAAGTTGCCAGTCAGAGGCGAACATCCTCTTCTCTTCAGCGCCATGCACGAACTGCTCTCGCGCTTTACACCCGTTTGTAAAAAAACACAAACGTGTCCGAGAAAATAATGCATCGGTACGGATCACCACCGAAGAGCTGGCTTGGTCTCCGCTTACGTCTCGGTGAGTGGTCCTAATTTTTTATATTCACTCACTTCTTTAAAAATAGCCTATCACCGAGTTCTGCTTTTTTCTTATAGACTCTATCTAGTTTATCTGACATAGGCTCGCCTGTTTGCAAGTAGAGACACAGCAGTCTGAATGTTAACCGTCTTTACTTCAAATATGTTGTCTTGTGAGCTTTAACAGTTCGTTTCCTGATACTAATATTTTTTAAGCACGACTAAAATAAACTTTTAAAATAAACCTAATACGTTCGAGAAAGCTGTAGATCAGCTGTGGAGGTTTAAAAGATCATCCGGTGTCGAATTTCTATCTCCCTTTAACGATGTATACAGTACCTGCTTGAAAACTGAATTGCTGAGATGAAACTGGCAGTAGTACATTTGTCTTTATGACTTTGTTAATTTTACAAACAAAGAATTTAATCAGTCATTTGCTCTTGATGGTTGTCATGTACATCCCTTTAGTAGATTTGCTTTACTTGGCGTTTCAACTGCACATTTCAACATGGATTAATCACCTTAGCTTTTTGTGTCAGGCTATGGGAATTCTCAGAGCAGCAGGTGTAGCATGAGCCACAACTGTAATTGTGACGTTTGGAGTTTACCAAAGAAGCCTTTAAACCAAGTGTTGAATAGCTGGATAAGTGAAGGTAGCCTTATTGGTGGTATTTGTCTTTACAGCATTTTTTCCATATCTGGAAACTTAAGTATGTGTTTCCAGCTCAGTCTATGTGTAGGCAGCTTGAGCTCTGAAACTGTTATACACTCTTATTGTGGAGTGGCTGTTTGGAGATTAAATATCCTGTTCACTTTACATGCTCATACAATGGCCACTGAAAAAGGTAGGAAATATATTTTCATTTGTACTGAGCAGTTTCAACAGAGGCATCTGTCAGGAGGAAACCTGTGTAATCTGAGCTGAAAATTAGACAGTTGCAGAGAGAGATTACACCTAGTCAAATGGAAGAAAAATATATTTTTAAAAAGGTGCAGAAAAAAATAACAATGACCTCAGAGACACAGAACTGTTGTAGGTGTGGTCAGTACAGGAGACATTATAGATCAGAGAGAAGCAATAGGAGTTAAATACACATTTTTTGGTTTCATTTAGATGACCAAACTAATGTTCTTGTATTATCCACATATCTTCCTTTTACCAGTTGCATAAGCATTTTTGATCACAATTTGGCTCTAAAACACTGGCCAGGTTTGACATTACTGGTAATTAGGCAATTAATCAATCACTACACAGTGCATAAGCTTGTGCTCAGAGATGTAGCAACAGCCTCTGAATATATTGTGAGAAAGACATATAATTGCTCATTCTCTTGTATCTGTGAGGTCTGCAGTCCTGGCTTTCAGCTTCAAACACCATACTAAGCAACTGAGCTTTTAATAGTGTCTATAGTTTATCAATATAGCTCAGAAATACTTTTTCCTGCCATATTTTAAAAAAATGTCATAACGATTTATATTTATAATCGGCAACACCGGTGACTTGGAGACTTGTTTACCTGAGTCTGAATGGAATGGAGGTCCTGCATCTGTTAGCTAACTGTCACTTGGCTGACTAACTTGCCATCCAGCCTCCAAATCCAAACTATTACTGAATACACTTTAACATTTGCTGACCTCTTTTGTGTAATTATGACTTCATCCCAACCTGTTTAAGTTTAACCCCCAAGTAGGTGATAAACCATTGTTGAGGCTATATAAAAAATATCCTGAGATTAATTTTAAATATAAATAGAAAGGAAGTTTTTCATGCTGTGTTAATTACCAGGGATAATTAGTGCTTTATATTATGCAGTTTGATCATTAATTAAATGCCATGCTGTTTGCCAAACTTTTCAGGTTCATAATGAGTAGCTGCAATGTAAGCCATATGTTGCTGAAATTAAAACTGTCTAAACAAACGTTATGATGGCTCTTGGCTAGTGGAACCCAGCTCGAACAGATGGACGATAAATAACATCAATAGTCTTAACTACCAGGGTGTAATGTGTATTAGACATAAACTTGCTATGTATCATATAATCGCAAACAAATTAAAATATGCAGTTTGTTTATATTGCACAGCATATTGCAATCAAACAAGCAGCGTATTATTTGTGCAGCTCTCATTTGAACTAATCATATACGTTATATTTGACTTAAGCTATTTGAAAGCAAATTCTGATCAGTTAATGTCAGCACAATGACCATAAACTAGATGGAAACGCAGTGACAGGTTACACAGAACAATTGCTATCTTCTCTCTGCTTCTCAAAGTGGTCATGTTTACCCAGAGACCATGCCGTCTGTAGGCTTGACTGCCACTTGCAGCCTTGTCATTAAATCTAACCCCTGCACATCAAGCCACTCCAAATCACTACCATATGTCTGCGGACGGCTGGTTCCCTGCAGCTAAGAAGCTCCAAGCCTACTCTCTAATTTGTCAGAGTAAAATTAGATATGTGGGAGGCTGGAGGCCTGGTGTGCCCCTGTAGTCACTCGATCAGAGTTTTCATTTTAACCCTTTCTCACTTTCTACAAAGAAGCAGGAAATGATTCTTCCTCTTCCTTAGCCACTGTCTTTCCTTTTTCTGCAGGAAGATTGAATATCAGTAGTGCTGCCGGGCTTTTGTATTACTGCTTCGTATCATACTGTAATTCTCGGACAGCCTGTTCATAAAGATGCATAGAGTTTGTGGGCTCACTGTAGGTGGATGTCTTGAAAGGAGAGCTTTGTATCTCCCAACGTTCCAAAAAGTTACAGGTCCAAGTCTCCCTCACATCCCAGCATGCACTTCATATTTGAATGAATGCAGTGCTTGTCTGTCTTGCTGTGTGGGGCAAGATACCCCTGCCTTCCCCAATATACACATACAGACACATGCACACATGTACACACACACACACACACACACACACACTGGCTCGAAGTATCTGCAGCAGTCTGCCCAGATACATTTGAGAAGCTTACTTTCTGGGAAGAAAATCCTGCAGGATAACTATATAGGATAATTATATAGGATTATTTTTTAAGATTAAAGACATATAGATTAATCCAGTGTAAAAAAGCAACAGTCTAATAAGAGTTATGATTATTTTATTTACCTATATATCCTTGATTTTTCCTCAGCAAAGCAAACACACTTAGACAAAGTGTAAAATGAAGCTGAATTTTCTCTGAATTACTTCTTTCACTACTTGCTGGATTCAGAGGCACAATGTTCTACTGGAGACGGCATGGCTCATATGAGCTGGAGACTCATTCATGTTCACAGAGGGAGCTGGAGAAAGAGAAGTACACCTGGATTTCACTCTTGGATATTACTCAATTTCCCTATGGTGAGGCATAGGATAGTTAGGCAAGGCCTGTTTTCTTGAGTGGGACTTTTTATCTGTCTATTTTATTGTCTGTCTTGGCTTGACATGATCCTTGAGACTGTAACTTAAGGCATAAATCAAAACATTATACTTATCACCTTGAGCGATGCATTGAGGTATTGTCTATAATGTGGTCATTATTATAAGTAGCTAGGAAATTCCTCACTGACCTCCTAAGAACAATCTTGACCCATTTGGAAAAAAGTTGATGTTCAGGAATGTCTCTAATCCAATTTCTGTTCTTTGCTGCTGGTTTGTAGAAAGTTGCAAACAGGTCAGTGACACCAAGGTGGGGTAAAAGGTAATTCTGGGCTAGCCACCGACACTTGTACCTTGATCTCTTTGCTCATTATGCAGTTTGGTCCACTAATGAGGACAATTCCCACTAAAATCAAGTGTGCAGATTACTCCACCATAGACATTTTCTTCATATTTTGTCAGGGCAATGTTTGCTCATGTATGCTTATCAGTTTACATTATGTGTTATCTGTCTGTATTTTGCTGTTTAATTTAAAGTGTTTACACAGAGTTCATGTTGTTCTGTTTCATGTGTCTACTGTGTACTCTTGGTAGTAGCATTTTAATGACTTTCTTTGTCAATGACACCAAAAGGTGTGGTTACATTCCACCACATCCCAGCTACTTGATCACTGCTCCTAGTTCAGTTAATTCCAAGCAGTGGGGGATGAAACTCCTGAATCTAAAGGTTCCGACAACCAATACAACTTAAGACCTCCTGCTGGTTATGTTTTGACATTCTCAATTCCCTGTGTCCTCCTAAAACTTCTGCTGGCATTGCTGGCATTAGCCTGGTGTTCCTCCAGGACACTCAAAGTAGACATGTGTTACATAAAGCTATTTCCGGCTCAGACATAGATGGTGGATGTGCTGAACACTCACCTCCTCAGAGGCTGGATAAACAGAGGTGCATGAAAAACAATCCCTGGCATTCTGTGCATTCCTCAAATTGATTGTGCTTTGGAGGATTCCCCTTGCATTTCTGCCTAAACAAGGAGAAGTGGAGGCTTCTGAAATGGAAGGATGGTAGGAAGTAGAGAAATGGAATGCTGTGTGTGTGTAGCAGAAGATGTTAAAAGCCTTGGTTCTGATTAATAGGTAGTGAGCTGTTCCCAGAATGCAGGAAAGAGAGGTGAGGCTTCATGGGTACAGGTGCTAAGCCTTAACTTGTTACTGCCACCGATGGGCCTGTTTAACAAATAATTTCTCATGAAATCAGCGATATCTGTATGTGAACACTGTACATTATAAGACAGCATACAGCAAGCACACATTTGATGATTACAGTATGTGATGTGGTGAATCAGTGCTACTTCAATGAAGATTGATCAAAAATGTGGAATGATGAGGTCCCAAAGGGCTTGTTTATGAAGTTCTCTTTTGAATGCTTGTGATGCTGAATGCTTATACTCTGTGATTGCATATGATCACATTATGGATATTTAACAGAACAAAATTTAAAGACTAATTTTGCCAAAAAATATTTCTTTGCTGTTTTTACTTGATAATGATAGAGTCTATAAAATGTACTATTTTTTAAGACTTTAGGCTTTGTTTTTGTCTATGGATATTCAGTATCAGTATCATATCCATTTGGTTCTGGGTACCAAAGGGAAAATGGGGGAAAGTTTTTTGGCAAAAATGTCCCACATGCACATTTTACATAACTTCTGGTGGGTTTTCAAGGTGTGGAATTGTTGCACTAATTTAAAGGAAAACCATCCTACCATCCAGCAAAGTTGTAATGTCTGGAAATCTCTGCAGTCTGCCAGTTTTCTCTTTATGCTTGTTTCTTTCTCTCTCTCCCAGTCTCTCTCTCCCTCCCCCTGTCTCTCTCTACCTCTCGCTGTCTCTTCTCATATTATTCTTCCTTAATTTTTTTCCTCCTGGTGATTTCCTTTCTCGTTCTGTTTAATAAGATTTCTTTACTTGTCATTATTTTTTGTCTTCTGCCTGGTTTTGTTCTAAACTGGTCTGTCTGTCTGTCCTCTGCATGCTTATGCTTGTGAAAAAAGCCTGCACTAATTCAGAAGGAAATAACGGTGACTTTAATTTGTCAGTGCAATTAAATATGGTCTGACATTGCATTTCACAGAAAAACTGTAGAGACTGCCTTCCACTGTTCATCCACCACCATGTCATTCACTCATTTATTTATTTTTATGTCCTTTTATGCATATCCAAGTTTTGTACCCTTAAACCTTTGACATTAAATTTTTGGTTTGCTGTCTTCTCACAGTTCTTCTTACCCTCCCACCCTTTCTCCATCCCCTCCACAAACTCCCTCTCGTTTATTCTCTCCCTCAGTAATAATGCGTTTATGTCTTTTGGCACGTGACCAAGGACATATCCCCCGCAGGTTCACTGTGTTCATGGGAGAAAGGCAATGATATTTTCATCTGGCCTTGATCAAACATTCATTCATTTCCATTTAATTCATTTAATTCCTTTAATTGCCACTGGTCTAGTTGTTGCAATGTAGGCACCGTAGGCACTTTGACCATTCACCTCTGTGTTTTAGGTGAAAAGCCTGTCCAGGAGGAGAAGAGTGGCATTGTGTGCCAGCACCCTAATTGTTCAGAACGCCACCTTGCTACCAAGGTAAGTTTCCAGAATCTTTCAAATGGCAATTTAAGGGGAAACGTACACTGACATCACCACACGGGCTACTCTCTCTCTGCTTTAATGGACTTTGCTGGCCAAATTTGCCGGTTGCTTACATCATATGGAATATTCCATTATAATAATCATTCATCAGCCTTCATGTTTTGGACATAGGAAGGAAAAAGTGGTTGCTGAATGTTCTCATGTGAAAACTATTATGGGGTAATAATGGTCATTTCAAAATTAAAATAAAAGCACAGAAACATACGCATGCCTCACAATACGCAAACAATACGCATTATTTACCCCAAAATAATATTCTTTAAAACTCAAAACAGCACATTCAATTAAACTCCCATGTATTCTACTAGGATTGGAAAATATTACAATATATGATTGTGATAAATAATTGCAGGGATGGCTAGTTAACAAGGTGTATATATGGAAAATGTAGAAAACATGCAATTTTACAGTGGAAATATATATTGTGGTAAAATTAATGTAATTATATTAATGTAGAAATACTATAATGCTACTAGTAAGTAAATAGCTAAATGAATGATATTATTCTGTCAAAATAACTGTGACGACCAGAGACCTCTCTGAACAAGAGGGGGATCTGGCTCCATCTTGCGGCCAGACTAGGTCGTTGTCGCCAGAGTTCTAGCTCTCCGATCCGCCCCTCCCCTTCCACGTGAGGGTTGTCCAGGAGCTGATCACCGGCTCTACTTAACATGCCGTGAAACACAGGAGAGTGCGAAGCTTACGCCATCAGTGTGTATCCTGACCCTTAGCATGTTTATCGATGACTAATCAAGTCAAGTCAAGTTTATTTGTATAGCGCTTTTTACAACTGATGTTGTCACAAAGCAGCTTTACAGAAACCGGG
>JBBPDA010109651.1:0-10153 GCA_037974385.1 Arnoldichthys spilopterus
TTACACAATGTGCCCTTCACACAGTTTCTTAATATATCTGTAAATATTCTTCTTACATATATACATATATATATATATATATATATATACATACATATATATTTTTTAAATCTTATTTTTACTTTTATTTTATACTCTTTCTTATTTATCATGTTATTCTGCTGAGTTTACCGGTTCTTCTTGTCCAACACATTTCATTGTACTATTGACCCAATGTTAACATACATATGACCAATAAACCGAACTTGAACTTGAACTAGTGGGATGGAACTTTGCTCAAGGGTACCTCAGTAGTGCCCGGGCCGGGACTCGAACCTGTAATCTTCAGGTCCCAAAGGCAGTGTCCTAACTGGTTTCAAGCATTAATTGATGACATGCTGTTCATGCGCCTGAGTCCTTAAGCTGAAACAGGTTGTCACCCAAATTGTTTTTATAAAAATATTTTACCAAACTTTCCCCTTTAACCATATCCAGCTCTTTAAGATGGTGCAGACTGGAGGTTTGCTGGTTCAGTCTTTGCTACTGGCAGGAAAAAGGTGGGTGGGGTGAGCAAGTTAACACTTTCCCCTTTTCCACATCCATGACTGAAGTGTCATTGGTCAAGTGCTTGTGCTCCTACTCCAGGTGTGTGCTTGTTTAGGGTGGGTTAAATGTAGAGGATATATTCACTAGTCACAATTCACAGCTTGTGTATGCTATCACAGTCAGACTTTCTCAATTTTCACCTCATAGTGCAACTTACTATTAGCTATTAAAAAAAATTCTTGCTTTGCTTTTTCATACACCACATTGACAAGTCTGCCACCTTGATGAAGAGCTGACTGTAATTTGAGCAGGTGGAGTGTTTTGGATGTATATTATGGAAAAGGTTTTGGGTGACCGTTGATTTCTAATGTTTACAGTTCGGCTTGTAGCTTCTGTGCTAAAGAAGCAAAATTTGGACTGTAAAACATGTCTTGCCTGTTTGACTACATCTGGACTAAGCAGAATTTTTTTTTGTTTTTCAACTATTCCTTTTATGGAGATGCTGACTTTCTCAGTTAAAATTATATTACCACTCCAAACATGACTACATCTAACACGGACGTCAAAAGCTTAATAAATTAAGAGTATGTCAATCCTGTTTATTCCTACTAATGATACTCAGCTACCAGAATGTAACTTTAGTTCTCATTTGTGTTTTTTCTTTCTTTTTTTTTTGCCTTATTCTTGTTTGGTTATGCTGCTACACCCTAGTTACTTCTGAGCTAAGCAGAAATCTGACAGACTGACCCAGTTAAAGAGGAAGTGATTGTATTCTGTTGTGACACCCGCTCGTAACAGACCCTTATTAAGTGCTGAGTTGTGGATAAATTACTGCTTTAATTGCATGTACCTCTTCATGCATTTAATAAGGGGCATTTGTGTACAAATAAAATGTTCGAGCTCTGTATGCTGTGCACCTGGTCCTTGCTTCATTAAAGAATTATTTTCGCAGCAGATCTTGACCTGTCCAGCTCAAGAAACAGTCATTACACACTCTTTTGCAATAGTTTTTCCTCGCTGTGGTCTTTCACTCATCCATTATGTACTAAAAACAGCTGAGCACGCATAAAATAGCTAATGTTCCAGTAGATAGACTACAACCATTATCTGGAAAAACACAGGGTGGGTTGTTGCTGACGGCTAAAAAAGTGATTCACCCTGCTGCAGAAGAACCTTGCTGATGTTTTCTACTGTTGCACACTTTCTTGGTACTGCAATGCTCAAATAGTTGCTGCATGAACAAGGCACATATAGAAGACCTTATTAATGCATTTGCATACAGTGCTAAAATCAGTGCACTTTAATTGAATTAACAGAATTTAGCAAATTGTGCCAAATTCTGTTTACTGAAACACTTATTCAGACACAGGACGAACATCATGGTCAAGATGTTTAAAAAATCTGTTAATCCCATCTGCAGAGGATCCAGTTGGAGCTGAAAAGGCAGTTTATGTGGCTGCCAGTAGTGTTCATAATAAGCAAGGAACGCAAAATGTGCTGTTTCTTTCGTTCTGGAAGAGGATGTCAGTAGTGTACAGTTTTATTTGCTGGTATAATTTAGGAATATTCTTTTTTGATAACTAATTTCATTTTTCTCCTGAACTCTTGTTCTACTCCTAGTGAAATTGCCATTTGATATAATAAAAACCCTCAGTGGTTAAGTTACAAGGTAATTCAGATTTGATGTGATTCAGATTTGAATGTTTTGTTCTGGAGAAACTTTTGAGTCAAAAATGTTCAAAGAAGTGACAGGAAGCACATGTCAATGCATTTTAAAAAAAAAATCTGCATCAGATCCTAAATGACTGGGAATATGCTCCCTGATTAATACCTTAGATGGTATTTTTCAATAGTAGGCCTGAAATGTATATAAGTTCATTTGTTGCAAAGAGGTATAATCAGGCAGTTAAAACAAAAGTAACATATTTTGGTTCACTTATTATTTTTTTAGATTTAACAATATTAATACAATAATTTACCATTATCAACATGTAGGTGTGATGGTTGTTTTGGATCATGCAGTGATTTTACAGCAGTAAAACTAGTTACTGTAACCTTGGTTCCTATTACCAACACTGTAAAAAAAAAAATGAGTTGGTTTCTTTCAATGCATTATTTTACATCAACTACTCCAGATTACCTTATTTAGATCTTCACAACTGAATTATGCAGAAATGTGGCAAAATCTGTGGAATTCCCTTTTAATCTCATTTAAGGTTTTACTACTTTAGTAATTAACCTACTGAAGTCGATCAGAGGATGGATTACTCTTGAGTCCTGGCTCATTTCAGGGCTGTATTTATCCTGTTACTGTTCAGGGATCCTGAATGTGAACTTAAATGTCTGCAAAATGTGTTTGTCGTAATAATAAATTAAATTAGAAATTCTCTCTCACTCACCGAGAATGTTAACAGACAAGTCTGAAATTAGCCCACCCTAGACACAGTACTGAACAGCATTTCTTGGGGTCAAGTGCCTTGCTAAGGGGAACTTAAGCTGTGGACGTGGCAGTGAACATGCCCTGTTCACTCTTTTCCCAGCCCATATTTTCTAGGCCGGTCCTGGGGGTTGACCCGAAGGTCGCATGCCCCTTTTCTAACCATTAGGCCACTGCTGTCTTACCTGCAATTTATTCACCTTGAAACCCAAAAAGCGCTAACTATAGCAGATAAAACTGGAAAAAATATCATGTTCATACTGTCTTACACAAACCCCTGACGGTTGTTCAACCATTAAAGGCTTTTTTATGTGTTAACGCAGCAAAGAGCTTTAGCTTAGGGAGAGTCTGGGTGTAGGTGCGGTGAATATAAAACCAACAAATCATATCGGAACTGACGTCAGTTCACGAGGACGAATGATGTGGCAAAAATCAAAGGGCGAATTGTAAAGAAATAGTGCCGTATAGATTCGCTTTGACCGCAGCGGTTACACCTTAAACTAACTTGTGAAAGTCTAATTTTGTAAAATAAAACCATTCGCGTTTTTGGCTCAACGTCGGACGCGTAACGGCCCGTTTACGCGAAATAACACATATAAATCATTATTCATATCCCTCCGCGTCTTTAAAGTCCGGACACGCTTCCGGAGCGCTTCCACCCCGGACAGATTCCGCCGCCATTGCAGCTTCCGAGAGTTATAGACCAGCGGCCACCTCTCGGCGATTTGGGGCTGACGCGCCTGTTTTACAGACGTCGGGCGAGTAGAGCAGTTTGCAAGTTCTCCGGCACGTTCACAGAAAGCAAAGCTCCTGTCGGTTAGTTGGGGCCCACAGCAAGCCGTCCTCTGGGAGTCCGGCTGGGATCTGAGAGAGGAAGCTGCTATAGTTGGTTAGCGAGCTAGCGGAGAGAGCAGGAATACGGAGAACAGGGAATAGGAACGATCATGGCTCAGATCCTGCCTATCAGATTTCAGGAGCACCTGCAGGTATGACTTAAACATCTACGGAACGAAGTCGGAGTATTTTTTGTTGTCTTGTCTCAGCCCTCGGTGTCGAATCAGTATGACTGTCCATCTCAGTTTGTAGCCACCAGCTAGCTCACTCCCAAAAGAAAACGACCTCATATCAGCGGGCCAGCTAAAGAGCTAACGTTGACTGACTAGTCGACTGCCAGGTAGCTGCCTCTAATAACACCAACTGTAGCTATTTTCAGCAGCGTTATTTAGTCAGAACGCTAGCTGAGAACTAATTGTAGCCTAATTATAAACGTATAACTCATTGTAGCCGTATAGTTCAGTCGGACTGCAGAGGTGAATTTGATCGCTAGCTGTTGGTAATCATTACGCTGGCCCAGGCTCATTGATTTAATGGTCGACAACCTTGCTCAGCAGTTTAATGCCTTCCTCTGTCAACTGTGTAGCTACTGCCGGTGCAGTTTCGGCTACAAAAGCTGTCTAAAACATTTATTTAATAGAGTTAACGACACCTAAATGCTGGCATGTCGACCACGCTCTACAGTAGAAGTGAGTTGCTTTACTGCCTAAGAAGCAATTTGTGTTTTTGCAGTGTACACAGTAAACGCGTTTGAACATGTGCTGGTTATGTATCTCTCACTTCTGTGTGAGTACTACTTCGTCAGATGTCTGCTGCCATGTAGGTCACACAGAAGCCCACATGTAAATATGCAAAATGTATTTTATTTAATACTTTGTAGTTACAGTCTGTTGCCCAATCTTTCGCCCATGGTCAACGATGTTGCCTGGCTGGCTTGGACGGGTGGCAGGTGCACCCAACGCCACACCTCTTGGTCCTAGTGCGTCCCTTTCCACATACACAACCGGTTATGGTGGATTATATGGATTTTCTATGCATTAATGAGTAGTTCTCAGATATTTGGCTGGTAATATTGTTAGAACTTCTCATTTTTTCAAATAAGTGATTAAAAAAACGTTAAGTCAGATTGGTGTAATTGAGTGCTGCTGTCAAATCAGTTTGGTAATGTTACACATGGCTTTTGTCAGCTTTTCCTGTACATCCTCAAACTTGCAGTTGCAAGTGTTTCTCAAATTCTTTATGAAGGTGTATCTGAACAGCAAAGTCTGTGCAGCAATAGTGCAAATCTTTGGGCCTGGTTTGTGCTCTTTCTGCAGTGCTTGATTATGCATCTTAAGTAAGTGCATATTTCACAGACATTTGTAATAAAATAATTGTGAGGCAAACTTGTAGTATTGTGGGATTTGTTTTTCACTGTCTCAGCATTTCCTGATTGGGCCATTAAAGTAGTAGAGAACATACTGACTGGTTTCATTTTAAAGCAATAGTGAATTAAATGAGAAACATTGTGCTTGTGTCCTTGCTGTCTCAAGGTCATTTTATTTGACAAACATGCAGCCAAAGGCTGGAAGCTGCTATTGAACATGATATTTACATAGTACTAGTCTGGAACACTCTCTGACATGATTGGCTTGGTGTTGGCCTGTCTTTCTTTGTAGCAGTGGGTCTGATTTCATCACTCCTGGTCCTGATGAATCTTCTATATCTGTATAACAATCTTTGATGGTATTCAGGGATCCTAGAACATAAATGGGAATTTGTGAAGCTGCAGCACAACTACAACGAGGTCGTCCTTTTTTACAAGCATGTATTGCTCAATCCTTATGCCAATGACATTGCTTAACATGCACATGTTGTCACATTGGTTTGGAGCTTAGCATTGCACTTGAACACTTGGAGTGGAATTTTGTTGCCCAAGCAGAACTTAAGCTTCATGTATAGCGCAGGTACATTTACACATACACTGAATGGATTTTTTTTTCTTTTTTACAATTTCCACTTTTCTTATAATAATTTTTACTCTTTTTTTTTTTCTAGGTTTGTTTGACTTACACAGTTTGGCTTTTTTGTACATCAACCATTCATTTTGCTGGATTTCCTAATAGGTTTCCTAATAGGTCTTTCAAGCAAGCTGAAACAGTCTTTATCTAAGTCTTCATTGAAAGTTATGTTGTATCTTATGTAGTAACTACATGAAATGCAATTTATGGAGCTATAAAATGTGATGTCCAGTCTCCATGTGTGGCTCCTGTTCTTGCAGCATAGGCATCCCCACACATATTCGTACAGTTTGGTGCCAAAGTGTGACCCCAACTCCCCCATTGGAATTTTAGCCAAAACTGTAGTGCAGAATTTCTGTCTATTTGTATTTTAACATAATGAAAAAAATAAAACAAAGTGCCAGGTCAGGTCACATTTTTTGACCTGAACACCCAAACCTTCATAAGCGATTCAAAAAAGCCCCAAAGAAAGTCTCTGTAAAGATCATGTCAGTGCATTGTTTGATTTCAGAGGAGACCCGAACAGAAATGCTTCTCTTTAGTTTTCCAGTGGGGGTCAAAGTAGAGCAATGGGCTAAAAAACGTCCAGTCAATTCAAGAATTTAGTTCTTCACATAGTTGGTTTGCTAACTAGCCGTGTAACGTATTAATGCAAAAATGAAAATTTTATGGCAAATGTTTTTAGTGTAACAGTCCTTGACAAACTCAAGAAAGCACAGTACGAACTTTTATGCCTGTATTAATAGAAATATTACTAGTGTTATGTTGCAGATTCAAATACACTGGATGCAAATTGGCTCTAAAGATGCCTGACTGAAGCCACTGTAATCCTACAAAGACCTTTTGACCACAGGCAGGTCATGTGCCTGTGTGACAGGTAGTGAATATTTAATGTTTTATGGGAGTAGTATGACATTTAATATTTCACCTTAAAGCTCTAGAGTGCCTTTGCTCTTTAATCTCTCACCTGATAACCTGCTGACAACACATGCCTTGCTCATGTGGCTGTAGTTATGCTGGTTCCCATTGGTCTTCCCAGGCATAGTAACCTAGTTGGGGAAAGGGGTTTGGGGGTGGAGCTTGAATGCATGCATATGTGCATTCCAGCTTTTCCCTTTCCCCTTCCCTATGCAGTGCCTTCTTTGCCACGGCACAGCTGGTCACATGTCACCACTGGTCTCACGGTCACCGTGGAGATGGCTTTGAATGTGTTGTTTCAGCTCGGGAGACAATAGATGGCTGCTTCCTGTTGTGGAGCAACCATGGCAGAGCGCTGCAAGCCTCAGCACATTGCATATCCTTCCCTGCCCTTCCTTGATCTTTGCCTGGTGCAGGACACAAGGGTTTGTGCTGAGCAAGGAGCCATTTTTCCCTCGACAGTCACAGAAAGGGTGTTTAAAACAGCTAGTGAATTTCCTGAGGGACCATGGTAGTGGTGAAGAGGATATGGACTCAGCTCTTTACAAGTCATGAATTTAAATGATGCACCAACTTATCAGTGCAAGATTAGAAGGCTTTTGTGTGCCAGAGATCCTCCCTCAAAATGCTTCAATTAGGCTGAAGCTTTCATTTCCGTGGTCAACCTTCTCACTTGAATTGATTTATGGATGTTTAAGCAGTAAAAATATCCTACTGTGAAATGTGGCTCTTCAGCTAGATGTGAGTGGCTGACACTATGCTGTGCTTTATTCATAGCAAGGAATCCCCCAGAACGTGGGTAAATGAAGTGATTTTAAAGTGTGTTGAGCATGCAAGCAGGGATTGTGAGACTGCTGGCAGGGTCTTATGTAATTGGTGATTTTGGAAAGGAGCACCCTTTGCTCTGATGTCAGTTAAAGGACACTTTTTTGTTCTTCTTTGGCGATGTAGCCTTTGTTAAATGAATATGAATTAGCACATGTTTTTTCAACCCTTTTTGACCCAGGATCCCACCATCCCAGGCTTAGGCATATTTTATCATTGGTCATTACTGAATGAGGCCTTGCAGCCGCAAGACACAATATATAATTTATAATAGATAATCCAGGTACAAGCCAGACATAGTAAAAAAAAAATCATTAATTCATCAACTAGATCGTTTTTTTTAAGTTATAGTAAGAATGTGGTGATCTCTTTCCATTTTTCACAGCACAGTGAGGCAAGTAAGTATTTTTCCCTGCATAATTTTGATATGATTTCCTACTACAAACCTTTTAGCAAATTATATCTAACTGTAGCTAAGATTGTCCACATAAGATATAACTAAATTATTAACCCTTTCATCAGTCCAATCATCAATTTTAAATCTAGTCATGCCTTTTATATTTCCAGTGTGAAATTGTATTGTTGTAATTACACTATGCTTATTTTATTGCCCAGCCCTCGAGGAGGATCCTGGAGTCTCTGCTCTGTGCATTTTAGTTGTCCCTGCTCTCAACTCACCTGATCACAACTTATACAGTTAATTAACAAACCTCTCCTGGGTTAAAATAGGTGGGGCAGAGTAAGGAAAAGCAGTAAAACTTGCAAGGCAAGGGTCCTCCAGGACCAGGTTTAAGGTAAACAGTTGAAAACCTCTGAATTAGCTTATTTATGTACTGACTTTACTAAGGTGTGTTTTTCATATGTGTATACTGGCAGTAAAGCCAGCTGTGCTGCATTTTCTGCTAGAAGGGGTCATCACAATTGGCCCATTGGCCCAATAGACTACTCACAGGTCAATGCTGAAGTTTTTTTACTTCAGTTTTCTCTTTTGATCTTGATTAATTTCCCTTTTTGGAAAAACGGGCAGGTCAAGATTCCAGTTATATAATATTTAAGTAGCATTTTATTTTATTTCTTTGCATATTTATTTCCCTATACAAATCATACTGTTCCACTGTTCTCCCAGAGTAAGCAAGTTTTATACCCCTATTGCTAAAGGTTTAGTATAGATATTTATGTCAATAAAAACATTTCCTAGTCATAAAATTAAGATAAAAGATTAATATACGTGATTAGTTCACTAGTTGTTGTATATTGCAATTTTAATTGTTTAATATGTATATTTTTAGATTGGATTCTCTAAAATTTGCCTGTAGGTGTGAGTGTGTGTGAATGGTTGTCTGTCTGTGTTGCCCTGCGATAGGTTGGCCTCCTGTCCTGGGTGTACCCGCCTTGGGCCCATAGTTAGGCTGGGATTGGCTCTAGCTTCCCCGTGACCCGGAAACGGAATAAGCGGTTTAGAAAATGGATGGATTGATGTATTTTCTGGGGCAACAGAATATGGTTTTAGTTCCAGGGCTTAGAAAAAATGACATTACATTACAGAGAAAAACAAAATCGTATTCATTTGGCAATGATGATGGTAATGCTGTTTCAGAACAGCCAGTGAGGACAACCATAGAAATACATTCAGTAGTGTATTATGCTATGTATACAAGTTTGCAGGTTGGGATGAAGCTAATGACTTTGTGTGTGATGTGGTTTTGCTTCTGATCAAGGCTTTGTACCTAACGCGAAGAGTGCATTCCAAACACACTTTCATACTTCACATACTACACTACTGGATGCACTTCTAATGGTGTAACGTTTTACATGCTATTTAGTGTGGTGCTATGCAGTTTGGAATGAGGCTGTAGACCCATCCATGGTGCAATCCCACGGTAATAACAAGTTGCAGCTCCTGAATTGAATTTTTCTATTTTTTTTCTTTGACTAACAGACCAAAGAAATCTTGGCCTCTTTTTGTCTCTTAGTTGATTATTAGGGGACAGTCGTACTTGTCAGAACCTGAATGCCATTTCTTTTAATTGAGCGATTGAGGCTAAAGAGAATATCAAGATCAATCTGTTAATTCAATCAAGATTTGTGCAAGCCACAGTCACAGCAATATTTCCTCGAGTACTTTGTTCTGGTAGGAATTTTGTTCATGTGACAAACAAACACCTGCAGTAGTTGTGGGAGACATTTTTTAGGAAGGTTTCAGGGAATATATTAAGTACTGGTGTATTATTTTGTCTTTTTGTAGTTTCTTTTTTGTTAGCCTCTAGTGCTTGGCTAAGATGAAGGTCATCTCTAGGGAATAAATAGTTGTTTCTGAGGGTGTCCGTGGCTGCATGAATCAAATTTCCCCTCAGGACAGACGCTGCAGCAGAAAGATACATTGTCTTTCGTTAGATTTGCTACTTCTCGCTCTCTCTCGCTCTCTGTCGCGCTCTCTCTCGCTGTCTGTCGCGCTCTCTCTCGCTCTCTGTCGCGCTCTCTCTCGCTGTCTGTCGCGCTCTCTCTCGCTGTCTGTCGCGCTCTCTCTCGCTGTCTGTCACGCTCTCTCTCGCTGTCTGTCACGCTCTCTCTCGCTGTCTTTCGCGCTCTCTCTCGCTGTCTGTCGCGCTCTCTC
>JBBPDA010109652.1:0-10152 GCA_037974385.1 Arnoldichthys spilopterus
ATATAGCTGGACTGGCTATGGAGCATACCGGGTGGGCTATTTGCAATTTTGGGTACTAGTGATAGATGGTATTAGTCATTAAACCTGTTTGTACACAAAACTGGCAGATCAGCCCATTAGACATGATTGATTATGGGCTGGGCCAGTTACAGCCCAGGGCCGAGGCCCCCACCCTCTTGGGCCTTGGCTGTCAACCTCATAGAGCGAGAACCTAGATCAGCGAAGTGGAAGTGGAAGATTCTAATAAAAAGAAGATGAGCCATTCAGGCAGATGTGTCGTTTATTTTCACTGTGCTACCAGTCAGTAGTAGTTAAAAGCAGCCAGATTTTACATTTATTCATCTGGCTGACGCTTTTATCCACAGTGACTTCCAAGACGTTGAGCAATGAAGTGAAACAATGCCTTGCTCAAGGGAACCTTAGTAGTGCCCAAGCCAGGACTTGAACCTTCAGGTCCCTAACGCAATGTCTTAACCACTAGGCCACCACTGCCCACAAGATTTAAGTGAAGTGAAAGTGACTATTTGTCATTGTGAACACACTCAAGCACCACAACGAAATGCAACCTCTGCATTTAACCCATCACACGTGCACACATGTAACAGTGGGCAGCTACCAACAGCGCTTGGGGAGCAGTTTAGTGTGACGGTACCTTGCTCAAGGGCACCTCAGTAGTGCCCGGGCCGGAACCTGTGACCTTCAGGTCTTAAAGACAGCGCCCATTTTATTATAGATCATCATGCTAGCGATGGAGTTTTTCTAATACTGGGCGTTGTCGCTATACTGATTGTGATCTTAGTGCTTTAGTCATTTAATTGTATTAGTTTACTCAGTTAAAACCACTTTATAAGAATGAGGTGTTGTATTTACAAGCAACTGTTTTCTTCCAACTTGAACCTTTCAGTGTCTGTCTCTTATAGGAAGCTGTCACTCATTTTTGGAAACCTGACATGGTTTAGTCTTGGTAAGTACAGTATAGAAACATGATTAATCTATTTTACAGATTAAAGATCCCAGTACTCATCATCTGAGCAAGTCCATCAAGTATTATTCTCTCTCACCTTTCTCTGTCTGCCTCTTACAGGTTTCCATGTTTGAGGAAATATTCGTTGTTGCTGTTACTGTTACTTACTGTTTTTAGATGTGGTGAGTATATACTGTGTGAAAATATCTCTCAATCACAATCTGTCATTTATAACATTTAATATTCATCTCATCTCTGTTACTCTGTGTCATGTTTTTCAGGATCCCAACAAACTTCATTCATTTCTTGTCCAGGTGGTTCCTCTAAGTAAATAATGTATAAGGTATATGACCCAAGTATTTTCCCACATTATTCTAATATGTTTCTATAAGTTTCCTCACCGTTTTTTCTCTGTCTCCTTTCACTTTTTACAGGTTGCCATGTTTGAGGAAATGTTCTGTGTTGTTGTGCTGTTTATTCATGTGGTGAATAAATAGTCTATGAAAATATCACTGGATTCCTCTCTGTCTTTCTAATTAACTACACCAAGCAGCCTTCTGGTTTACACTAAGTCAGTAACCTACTGTATAGAATGACAGGCTTCATTGTCTTTCCATCAATACCTGGTTGGGCCGGTCTTGGCTGAAAATATACATCAGTGTGTAATGGAGAGTGTTCACAAATCTCCTTTGTTTTGTCTACAGAGACAAGTTTTAAACTTTTAAACAGTTGTGAGTCAGCAAAATGAACATACTGTCATTTATTATTATTATTATTATTATTATTATTATTATTATTATTATTATTATTATTATTATGTGTGCAGACCATCATATTGTATGTTTAGGTTTAGAGCTTATATTCTCTACCTCTTTCTCACAAAATCAATTCGTTTACAAAGTCAGTGGTAATAAAACCTAAGACTAAGCAGAGGTCACCAACCCTTTTCTTCAAGATCTACATTCCTGCAGAGTTTAGTTCCAAGCTGCAATCTCCAATCTGAGTTTAACTCCATCTTTCCTGAAACTAATGCATATGATCCAACCAAGGACTGAGGAAGTTAGTAGGCTACGTGTTGTAGGCTAAAGTTTTCCAGGGTCAGGGTTGATGACCACTGCCCTAAAGATTCATTTGCCAAATATTAAAAATATTCAGCTGATTTATGTAAAGCTAAATCACACAAGCAGTGAATTTAAACTAGAGAGAGGCTTAATCTGGGTCTCCAGTAGCCATATGTTCACATGTGAACGGCTACATATTTAAAACATTACGCTCGTTCGGCCAGCAGGTGTCGCCACTGTGCCATAATTCTACACGGAATCCACTTCCGAAGAGAACGGAGCGTAGTTCCCCACACTTCATCTTTACTTTAAGTCAGTAAGTTAAGTCAGGTCCCTCCTGCTGCTGAAACAGCTCTGCCTGTGGTCCACTGTGTGTTCTGACCCCTTTCTATCAGAGTCAGCATCACTTTTTAAACCCCAGTAGCTCAGACCAGACAGGATAACCTTTCACTCCCCACATGCATCAGTAAACCTTGGGTTCCCATGATCCGTGGGTGCCCATGAACTGGTAAATGTTGCTGATTCACCAGTTGTCCTTGCTTGGATTTTGCAGTAGGTACTAACTGCACACTCCACAAGACCTGCTATTTTAGAGATGCTCTGACTCTTTCGACCAGCCATCACCATGAAGTGAAGTGAGTGATTATTTGTCTTTGTGAACACACCACAGCACAGCATGTGGTGCATCACAACAAAATGTGACCTCTGCATTTAACCCATCCGTGTAGGAGCAGCTGACATGGGCAGCACCAGGGGACCTTGCTCACGGGTACCTCAGTGGTACCAGTCTTTGAACCCGCCACCTTCAGGTCACAGGGGCTACTCCTTAACCATTACACCACCACTGCCCCAGGAATTACAGAGCTAAGTGGTTCAGATCCTTAGGCTTACCCATTTTTTCCTGTTTCCAGCACAACAGCTTCAAGAACTGACTGTTCACTTGCTGCTATATCCCACCCCCCTGACAGGTGTAACATTGATGAAATAACTAGATAGTCCATGTTATTCGCTTCATCTGTCAGTGGTGTTAATGTTATGGCTGATCGGTGTATAGCTGAATTATAAAGCTTTTTTCATTGACATGTTTGTGCTTTTAACTGCTTTGTCCATGTTAAAAGTGAAAGTGACTATTTGTCATTGTGAATACACCCAAGAACCACAACGAAATGTGATCTCTGCTTTTAACCCATCACACGTGCACACGTGGAGCAGTGGGCAGCTACCAGCAGTGCCTGGGGAGCAGTGTAGTGGGACGGTAACTAACACAAGGCTACCTCAGTGGTGCCCGGGCCAGGACTTGAACCTGCAACCTTCAGTTCACAGGGGTAATGTCTTAACCACTAGGCACATTTTTACATCTGTCCTTAAAAAAGAACCATCTGAACACCTATAACACCTATAACACCCAGTGGTGGCCATGTGGTTAGGGACGTGTCGTCACAGGTTCAAGTCCCGGCCCAGGTACCACAGAGGTACCCTTGAGCAAGGTACCGTCCCGCTACACTGCTCCCCGGGCGCTGTTGATAGCTGCCTCCTGCTCCATGTCTGGATGTGTCAAATCCAGAGGTCACATTTCATTGTGCTGCACTTTGTGTGATAGGGTGCGTTCACAATGACAAACAGCCACTTTCACTTCACTTACCTAATGTTTACAGGGACTAAGCCATTTGTAGGAGCACCTAGATCAATGCTACAGCAAGAGAAAGAAAAAATGTCTGTTTGTCATAAAAGTTTGGGCATATAACTGTTAAATGAGTAGCACTATTTGTGCAATTTGGCACAGAGACAGTTTGTCTCTTTCCCTAACCATGACCTCGGGAACCCTTTCTTAGGTTTCCTCGATGCATCACGTGACGAGTTGAAGGAATGCAAAGCCCTGAAAACTTAGGAGGGTGCAAATATAGGGCCCTGGGAACACAGGACCCTGGTTCCCCTGGTAATGTTAGAGTCATCGCACTCGTGGCTCAAGTAGAACAGGGTAGAAAGCTACTGTAGTTCCAACTGTGCTGTTGCTTTTCAGCTCTGGGTGAAACCATTCCTGTTCAACCTGGTCTGTGGGCAGGACAGAAACAACAGGAAAGAGGACATTCACTGTGGCAGGGTGTTTGTACTGTCACACATTACGTGACTGGTGCCCAGAGAGCATCCACTGCAGCTGACATGTTTGTATAAGGTACTTCCAAGGCCGGGCCACTTCCATGTATGTGGCATGCTTCAGATTAGGCTCCTTCTTGAACCTGCCTGTGGCCCCTCCCTGTGTGCTACATACTGTTGCAGGCCCAACGCACAGCCTCCCCTAAATACAGCATCCTTGCACATCTTTCTGTTTTTAAAGCATTTGGTTAATTTCGTTATTAATCATGTCAATCCCTTTGTTTTTGCCACTGTTTATCAAGATTAAAGATTTAAAAAGTTTTAGAGCCATAGTTCAACTTACAACAGTACAAGACCACCATAAAGGGCAGAACAGACATCACAGTGCTTAAACATAGACATAACACAGCATAGCACCTTACAATCCTTTAGTATTGGTTCCAATAGCTTGTTTGCTGTGGTGGTGTGAAATGAACAATGACTAATGTATAATACTGACGTGAAAGTGACTATTTGTCATTGTGAACACACCCAAGCACCACGGCAAAATGTGACCTCTGCATTTAACCCATCACACGTGCACACATGGAGCAGTGGGCAGCTATCAACAGCGCCCGGGGAGCAGTGTAGTGGGACGGTACCTTGTGGTACCCAGGGACTTGAACCTGCGACCTTCAGTTCACAAGGCAATGTCCTAACCACTATGCCTCCACTAATCAAGGGTTTAAACAGTACAGAGTATATAGCATCAGTGTAATGTAAACAGTTACAGTATAGAGTTTCTGTATTGTAAGTAAAGTGGCTTTGAACAGTATTCGATCAGTATAGTATTGATATGGTATAGGTGCAGTATAAGCAGTAGCAGTATGCAATGTACCAGGCTGCAACTTATGTCATTATAACATGAGAGTGCAGAGTTACTGTTTAGCACAAAGTGCATATTAAACATTACAGAATATAAACATCTTGGGATAATTTAGTCCATAACAGTGGCAGCGCAATGTAAACTTACTAGAGTGGGAGACATGTCTTCATGTGTCAGTGCTTTGTATTATGGGCTTTTCTTCTACATGTTTTATATTACCTTTATTTAATGGCTTTATTTCGCTTTTTCTCTCCTTTATTAACTTGTTTGCCACCCCCTCAAAAAAAAACTCACAAAAACTGGAGAAAATATGTTGAAAATATTAAACAAAATTAAAACAATAAGCACAATTTAGAGATCAGAGGAAAAGATTTATGGCATTGAAGTGAGATCATTTTTGGTGCTTAGACATATGATGCACTAGAAACGTAGATCTTTATATTTTATTTTTAATTTTTATATTTTATTAATTTTTTCTTTCTTAGTATACAACCTTTTCTAGAAATCTTGCTCAGTTTCTATGATTTTGCTTTTGGCAATGTGATTATATATTTTTTTTAAAATCTATGTCTATATTATAATAAATGATCTATTATTACTATTATTATTATTATTATTATTATTATTATTATTATTAAATATAATACAATATTTTATTGTCATTATTATTATTATTATTATTAAATTTTATTCACAAAACCCAGCCTACATTGCTTTACAAAAAGTTCTTCGTAGCTAAGCTGTTTTCTCATAGCACGACAACAGTTTCTCATGAGGCTTCACTAAAGTTTTTTTTTAGCTTCTCCTGCCTGTAGCTGAGCGTCTGACTACCTCTGAGGCCACGCCCTTTCTGGCCCAAGCCAGCTACGTCACATGAAGCGGAAGATGCACCGCAATAACATTCTGGCTAACATGGCAGCGCAGGGGGAAGGCGATGCAGGTAAGTAGTGAGAGAAAATTGAGTTTTAACAGCCTGTTAAATGCAGTTGTTATGTAGCACACGTCACAACAGCCGTGCCTTGAAAGTACAGCTATAACGAACAAAAGTGACACTAGAACGTTGGGGTTTTTCGCCGCTTTTTTGGCTGTAGCTAACTCACGTTAGCTGCTCGGCTAATGCACTTGGCTAACGGTAGCTAACAGCAGTCTCAGTAAAACTCCCTTAACTCACAGATGATCAGGTTGAAGCGACAGTGTTGTTATTTAGCCCGGGACAGTAGGTTTGGGGCCGTTCTGAGCGCTGTAATGTAGTTGTCCGGTAAGGTGGTGGTGTTTTCCGAGGAAAGGAGGGTGACATCATCGCTGTCTGTCTTGCTGACTTTGTTTGTGATTATCCGTTAGCTTAAAGTGGAACTGACCCGCCATAGTTTTCACCACTCTTAGTGTGATTTGTCAGGTTGTTGTCGTGTTTAACTCTCTAAAACTGTCATCTAATTTTACATTTTCTATTCTTTAAAAGTGTTTTTGCTTCAATAATATAAACTCAATTCAGCTACTTCCCAACCTGGGATCTGATACTACACCATTGGATTTGACTTTGTCTTCCTCCTTTAGTCTGCATTATGATGTTGCTCTTCACTTTCTACAAATATTTGGAAGGTTTTAATATGATTTTAATTGTGATCTGAGATTATCTAACTGTCTGGCCCCTCTGCCTTCTGTTTTACCTTGGTTCATGTTATGTTAAGTGCAAATGCATCATCTTTTGGAAGGAAACAGGGACACAGTGATGTGGGACTTGTAGGCTGATGGCAGCATCTAATGCTTTTAGTGTACACATCTGCTGATACAGGTCCTGACACACAAAAACCTTATAGACTTTTACAGCTACGTCTTCCTGGATTAGAAACTTGTATTTATTTCTATAAGCTTAAATGTGGAACAAAAAGGAACATAACTATTTGTCATTGAACACACTCAAGCACCACAACGAAATGTGACCTCTGCATTTAACCCATCACACGTGCACACGTGGAGCAGCAGAGCACAGTAAATGTGTTATTAAATATCAGATTGAAATATCGGTCAATTCTGTACATTTGTCTGATACCAATATGATTTTTATTCCAGCAAATAATTGCCAACATGAATTTTTTTGATTCTGATGTCATTGTGCCTGTAACTGTAATGACTGTAAGTGTACAGTTGCCATATTTTTCTGTATAATCTGACCTTGTACTACTGGATTTAACTCGTGAAAACCTGTGTAATATGATTTTAACCTTTCATTAAGGCAGCTAAATCATTCTCACCTGCCTTATTTAAAGTCAACAGGTAGCTGGCAGCTACACAAATCAGTGGTTGATCTGTTGTTATTTTTTTCATATCCGGTGTCATTTGTAGGAGCTGTGGCTTGTTGGTGATTACAGATTTTGGCAGGTTCTGTCTACGATGGCTCCCTGATGAACTGAAAACGGCACAGTGCTACTTCTAGTCAGCGATGACTCAAAGCAGAAATCATTTGGAAACAGTTGTGGTTTTGTTTTGTGTCATTTTCTTCTGACTACAAAGAGACCGAAACGAAACATCTGAATTGCTGTTTGGCCTAATGTTTCCATCCAGGCATTTTGTTATTGTGATTTGTGTCAAGTGTGGTGATATAGTCTGTAAGCGTGATGTTCAGTTACGATGCCAATTTGCTATAATACAGCTGCTTTTCAATAGGTTTGTACCACGCGAGGGATACAACATATATGCACACAATTCTGTAAACACTGCACGTGACGTTAGGGGCCAATATGGCGCAAATATAATCATGACGCTTGAAGATATTTAAGATAAGACTGATTAAAATATTAGCAAAAACTCTGAATGCTGTGATTAGGGCTGGGTGATGTGGGGAAAAATATGATTCTCAAATATACACTACATTAGGGTTGGACTGATGCATAATGCCATCATTCATCACTGATAGCTGACGGGCATCACAGTAGTGGGGGCAGTGGTGGCCTAGTGGTTAGGACCTTGCCCTTGAAACCCACCGGTCTATACCAACAGCGGGACACACACTGCCTCAGTCACATGCACAGCACATCGTTTTCTTTCGGTCTTTTTGAAAACGTTACTTTGTTTTGAAAGAAGAAATGTTCAGCAGGACTTTTTGTACTGGTCTTTGGCCTTATGTGCTCCTGTTTGTACAGTTCAGCACAGGTTTTACTAGCACAGGGTTTAATCCTCCTGTTGTTTAATGGCGGTAACACTTTAAAGCATGGTTTTGCCACCACCTTACTATTGCATGCGTTATCCCATATGGCCCCTCCTCTGCCAGTGTCATCAGTCACAATTCACTGTAGGCATTGCCCAACCCAATTATACGCAATATGTGACGATTTTATTTATTGTGGCATCTGATGGCTTAATATAGGCCTTGAAAATGAACTACACATTAAAGTGAAATAAAATTATTTATCCATTTTAAACACTCTTGGTAATGAAACATGCAGTTGTTCAGTGTTCTTTAAGTACTGACCATATCACTATGTTTTTCTGAGCATACATATACCATGGTAACGATAAATAGTGTCCTATTGCCCAACCCTACAAGTTCTTTGGCTGTGACGTGAGCAACATTATCTAACTCATCTCTCTGTCTGTGTTCACACCCACACTCACTGTGTGATCTGTCTGTGTGATCTGTGTTCAAAGGCACCGGCAACGATCAGCTACTAGAATTAGGAGCTGCACTGCTGAAAGAGTGAGTGTCTACTCTTTTCTTCTTCCTCCTCCTCTTCTTCTTCTTTTGGTTCCGTCCATCACCTGCCACCATGCCCTGACTCTACCCTCCCTATAACCTGCAGCTTTATCTACGAACGGATCCATCGCCACAGTGAAGCTCTGGTGACCAGAACCCAGTTGGATGGTTCCGAGCTGCGAGACCCAAGCCATAAGAAACTTGCACAGTGTTTGCAGCAGATTGGAGATGAGCTGGACAATAATGTGCAGCTGCAGGGGTAAGAGAGGGGTTCCAAGAGAGGGCTTTAGTTGCTTAGGAGTTACCCTGGGTTCCGTTGGCCTTGCTCTTGGGGTGTTCTTCGTTCGTCTTGAAGTTCCTCCATTTGTACACAGCCTGTCTGAGTGCGGATCGGTGGGTTGGCTTCTTAGAGATGCTCATTTATCAGAGGTTCTCAGAAATCTTCTTGGTGCATCCCATCACACACTTCCAAAAACAAGGGTTGTGGTGATCAGGCTTTGATAGATCCATGTTTTGTTTTGTTCCCTGTTCATCATCCAGCTAGTTTCACCTTCAGATTAGCTGTTAATCTTAGAGGTTCACACAGTTTTGCCACCCACAAATATGTAGCGAAATAAATGGCCAAGTATAATGTAATATATACTATTAGGAATCTGATGTTTTAGCACATTTTTATGCAGAAATATAGAAAATTCTAAAAGGTTCTCGAAGTTGCAAGCACCACTGTATGTAAACATTGTTAGTTTCCCAATGTACTGCCGCTCCCCGTTCCATGTAATCTGTATATGGAAATTAAGCTGCAAAACACTGAATGTTACAGTTTTGTTTTCAGGGTCAGTTCATTTCCATCTGTCTGCCTATTTATCCATTCATGTTGGCACCTGTTTTTAATATAAGGCACAATAGGGCAGCCAATCAGCATAGAGATTTACATATCCGGTTTTTAAGGGGTAAAGCAAGGTTGGTAAATGTTGCATAAACATTAAGTATCACTGTTTTTGGTACATGAACCCATGCCAGCATTAAGTAAACCAATACAAATAATGAAATGTAGGATATGGGACTTTTAAATGAGGCGGTATTGAAGAAGCTACATGGGGTTTAACTTCTAGTACAGCCAAGTTCTTTAGGGTTAGTACAAGATGTTCCCACTGTCTGTACATGATCTGAAACTAATGGGTTATTGTGTAATTTGAGTTATTTTAACATAGTGTTTCCTGTTATAAATTATGCACTACAGATGTTACTACTAATTCTCTCTCGCTCTCTCTCGCTCTTTCTCTCGCTCTCTCGCTCTTTCTCTCGCTCTTTCTCTCTCTCTCTCTCGCTCTTTCTCTTTCTCTCTCTCTTTCTCTCTCTCTGTCTCTCTCTCTCTGTCTCTCTCTCTGTCTCTCTCTCTGTCTCTCTGTCTCTCTGTCTCTCTCTGTCTCTCTCTGTCTCTCTCTGTCTCTCTCTGTCTCTCTCTGTCTCTCTCTGT
>JBBPDA010109653.1:0-10151 GCA_037974385.1 Arnoldichthys spilopterus
TTTCTGTAAAGCTGCTTTGTGACAACGTCAGTTGTAAAAAGCGCTATACAAATAAACTTGACTTGACTTGACTTAATATCTGTTAAAACTGTATTTGCAGTGACCTTTCTGCATTTTGCTTAAACCAGCTGCTTCTGCTTACTTTTGTCTAAACATCTTAAAAATATATGGCCAACAGTTGACCTGAACAAATTAGATAACCAGAGGCCCTCTCTATACTCAGCAAGAACAACCATTTGGCAAAATTGTAACATTCTTTGGTAAGGTCACAGATATGATAATAAGTTGTGTGCATGTAAGTGTGTCACCATCTGGGGTAGTGCTACCCACAAAAAAAGGTCAGGAGGGCCTGATTAGGAAAGTCATAAATCATGAGATCAAAGAGGGGACAGGGCATACCACAAGAGGGACAACACAGAAAGGGAAGGGACACCAACATTTGTTGCCAAATAGGGTAGAGAAAGAAACTGAAATAGTCAGGGGTCTGGGAGGAACCAATGAAAGTTAAATTCCAGCTCTTATTAAACAATATATAAATTAAGTTTGCTTGGTCAAGTTTCAGATCAGGGTTCCAGAGCCAGCCCAGATTTATTGTTTTATTACAAAATACCTCAGTCAGGTCGCAAGTCTCTTATTTTGAAGAAAGAAGTCTGACACTTCATCCACTTAATCCAGAGTCATTGTCTAGAAGCCCGTACACTCCTCCACAGATGAGAAAAATATGACATGACAAATGTTAAATAGTAATGAACTCTAACAAGATATCCAGTAAAATAAAGCTCTCCCAGCTACAATTTTAGCTCAGCTTCCACAAATTTCTCTCATCAACATGCATCTGCAACTTAAAATAACATAAAACAAAATAAATCACTCTCTGCCCACTCCCTCTAGTTTTTAGAAGTGTATTTCCCCCTTCTTGATTAAGGGGGAGACTGAAGACTTAAATAAACTCAAAATACAAGCTCCTGTTCATTTCGGATCTGGCAGCACACCTGATGAAGCAAAAAATGTTCACATTTGTTTGGATGGTAGTGTGATATTTTACCATCTGTTAGATGAAAAAAACAATTGCAGTTAAAGAGCAGATGAAAACACTGCCTACTCCACACTGAACATTACCACAGTACTTCCATCATGTTTGTTTGTTTATTTATTTATTGGTGAAACTTCACCAGTGACACAATTTCCATGTAACAATGTTCAATTAGAAAAGAGAATAAATGTTAGAAAGCAGGCCACTGAATTCAACAGTGAACAACTTGAACATATTAGTTAATTCAGTTTTGTTATCCTTCATTCTGTGCCAATGATTTTTGATTGATATTTAAATCTTAAAATTAAAACTTAAACTTGAATTGTATTGATAAAACTGATTTTCAGTTTTTGATGCAATCAGGTTTTGTGCCAATTAGAGGAATTTGAGTGTTATGTTTGCCATTGTTTAGAGAGTAAGAGTTTTTTAAAAATCAGATGGTATGAATGTTTTACCCCAAATGTTGATGTATACTTCAGCATTTGGCCTAAAAAGGTGAACTGATTTGTTTTACTGTATTGCCCTCTACAGGTCTAATTCTGTAATTGTTTTGTACCCCATCATTTTATTGTTTGATAAAGAAACAATAAGGAACTGCAAGTACAAAGTTTATCAATACGATTATCAATGGGTAACATACAGAGCATACAGAGAAAACCAAATTCCAAGTTATTGCAGTGGCAAAATTCTGTCACACCTTTAGAAACCATAATCCACAAAGGTAGTGTTTTGAAATTACATTTATATGATTTAATATGTTCACTAAGTCTAGATCCAACAAAAGATCATCCAACAAAACTGAAATGCAAACAAAAACAAAAATCACATAGATAAATAAAACAATAAATCAGAAACCACATAGCTCTAAGGCATAAAATAAACATACTCCTGAAAACAAGTGCAAAACAAACAAACAACTGAATAAATAAATAAGCCCAAAAAAGAGCACCACACTTAATGTTTGCTAATGTTGTATGACTTATTGTCTTGATTTGTTACATTCTTCCCTTGACTATTTTTTCTTCTTTTTTCTTTGTTCCTCCACTCATCATTGGGGTTGATCACTGTAAGAAAATGAAACATAAATAACAGAAACATTGTGTCTCATTAATGTCTTTATGTGCTTTCTTCACTTTAATGCCATATAGCATTAGACATTTTTTTCTATATTTCATATCCCTCCATTCATGAGCCAGTGGAGTACTAAAATAACTGTATAATTCTGGATAAGTCTTCATTTCAGATTAGAACTAAACAATATGAGGGGGTTATGGTAATGCACAGTCACATCATATGCATACATGAAAAAAACATTGAAACCCCTTTTCTAGAACATTTATTTAAATGGGAAAAGTAGAAAGAAATGGCTTCTAATTTTTTGGCTTTTATTTTGTAAATATTAACAAATTTTACATTTTGAATTGTTGGGGTGGGGCAAAAATAAGAATTAAAAGTTTATAGAGTATTCGGTTTACACTGTTTCAATAAGCAGGTGAGCGAATAATAGGTGAGGAGATCATAATTAGGTGTACAAGGAGTATCAATTAAAGGGCTCAGACTTTGTGGGCAAAAAGATCATAAAAGAATTATCAGTTAGTTTAAAAATTACTTTTTTGTTGCAAAAAAGTAGGTTTTTCACATTTACATTTACATTAAAAGCATTTGGCAGACTCTCTTATCCAGAACAATGTACACAGAGCTTTGTAGATGGACCAAAAGACAATGAAAACATGTGCTGTGACAAGATGTGTCCATGTTTCAGCTTTTTTTCAGGAAACATGGATGTTTAGTTCTCTGTGGAAAAGACTAAATGGACCATCCAGGCTGTAACCAGCAATAGGTGAAAAATATGCCATTAGGGTGCATCAGTGCCCAGAGTATTTGTGACTTGCATATTCAAGTGTAAAGGTACCATTGACATGGATCAGTATATTGGGATCTTAGTGAAGCAAATTTTGCCATCAAGGCAACTTCTTGACTGTTTTTCCAGGAAGTCCATGTTTTTTGTGCTTGACTGACCTACCAGCAGTCCAGATCTATCTCTTATAGAAAAGGTATGGCACATCATGAAGAGGTAAATCACAGGATAATGGCCACAAACTGCTGAGAAGCTGAAATCTTTTATCAAGCAAGAATGGGCAAAAAGTTATCTTGCAAAATTGCAACAATTAGTATCATTAGTTCCAAAATGATTTAAAAGTGTATTTAAAAGAAAAGGTGAGATAACACATAGGTAAACATGCCTCTGTCCCAACTTTGTTTGAGTGTTTTGCAGGTATCAAATTTTAAATGTGCTTATATGTTCAAAATCCATTTAAATTGTTCAGTGCAAACATTGAAAATATTTTCTTTGTACTTTTTTCAGTTATTTACGTGTCCGTGAATTTTATTGTGTTTTACAAAATTTTCAATTTTTTCAGAAATGGGGTTCTCATAAGAATATTATAATAAGAAAAAACAATTACATGGTCTCATAGGTGCTGTCTTTGGTCTTGAGGAAGCGCATGGCAAAAAAGGCTCCTGCTTGGAGTACCAGCACCAGTATGATCCCACCTATGAAGCTAGACAGGTCGAAGGAAGCCTGAGAGAACTCTGGTGCAGTGCCAGAAGAAGAGTCATCTGAAAGAAAGAGGGAGAAAGAGAGAGAGAGAGTGAGAGAGAGAGACTTGCGATGCATATTTTAGTTAAGACTTAATTTACCTCAGTGTACACGAGAGAGTCCTTTTCCTATTGAAAACCATATAGGTGGTAGGGCAGTTCACAGCCAACCAAAAGACCAGATTTTTGACTAAAAATTAATTATCTTACCAATTTAATTTAAATAAAGCAATGCTTAAACCATGTTATTGGGTTCAGGCTTTCATGACCAGAAATTAATACAGTTTTAACTATTGTTCAGTTATAAAAATTAACAAAAGACAAAATTTCTAAATAAATAAGCTCAGACAAAGCTACTAACTAGCGCTGGTTAGAAGACTTGCTGACTTACATCAGACAGCTGTAAGTGTCCTTGTTAAAAGAAGGGAATTATTAGATGTAGGGCTAGTAGAGATAATTAAAAGGAAAAATTCACACCTGAACCACTGTTGTCCGGACCCCCACTAACTGCTCAAACACACACAAAAACACACACATACACAGACAAAGTTGAATGTTCACTGAAGTGTGTTTATGATGGAAGCATGTATGAAACAAATATTCAAATTTGTAAGTAACATTTTTGTTCTTTAATATTCTTTCATTGCACATATCCACTCAAAATTTACATGCAATGTCTTTTGGCTTTGTGTTTATATATATGAAGTTTTTTATGCATATATATGTATATATAAGAAATTACACCTTGCCATGGAGATAATATCCAAAACAGTAATTGATACATGTCATTAAACCAGGCTGTGTGTCTCTTGATTGGTTACAAGTAAACAGAGGGAAGTTCATGCTCATTCGTCATGCCAGAAGCATTTGCCTTAAAGGTTCAAGATCAGTTCAGCTGGCCTTGGGACAAACTAAGAGATGTCAGTGGCCTTATGTCCTGAAGTGCAGATGTCTAGGAATGATTAGCTGTGGTTCCCTGAACTTTTATATATTCACAAGTGTTTCTGAGTATTGTATAAATTATGAGGTACTCACTCGGGCAGGAGCTGGTGTCATTATAGATGGCGCAGTCTCCAGAGTCATCAGTGTTAGAAATGCACTGTGTGTTATTGTCTTAACAAGAGAACAGAGAAATTTTAGGAACAACTAAAAACATCAGCTCTCAGCAACAGGTAATCTTTCTGTCTGGTCCGCCTGTACACTAGCAACTACTGTCCTTCCATTCAGTTTACTCTACTATCTCTGGGGTTTCTGGCAAGGTTAAACTTTCGACCAGATGATCCATCATTTGGGTGTCTTGCTCATATGTCCTTAGACAAGTTTGACCACTATGCTAACCCTAGCACTTTATAAATAAAACAGAATAGAATTTAATTTAATTACTAGAGGCATCGAGGACAAATCTGGAACCAAACCTGTATTCTTCTAACCAGCTCATAAACTATAACCAATAGTGTTTTTTTAAACCAACAAAACTTTATTATATTAAAATGCAATTTTCCTGCCAGCAATACAGTTACTGCTGAGATAAGTGGTTTATTTTGCTATGATTTATATTACGAACTTAAAAAGTGAAAGTCAGATTATGTGATCTTGTGGTCCCCCACTCATGCCTGATTGACATCTTACTGATTGAAAACTCTCGACTCTAATTTCACCTAATTCCACTGTTTGCTTAACTGGGACCTATTTTAGGACTTGTAAAAAAAAGAAATGATGTTTTAGGTCTCTCTCTGTCTCTTACTCTCTCTCTTTTGCTCTCTTGTTTTCTTTCTCTCTCTTTTTCGCTCTCTCTCACACTACATTCTCTTTAGAGCAGATAATAGCACTGAATTATTTACTAGGGATGATGTCTGTGTGATGGCTGCCATGCCTCTGTCTGTGTGTGCTCTTTAATTATTCACTATGCTGTTCCTGAGCGCACTCAACAAGGATGGAATCATATATCACCATGAGCTTTTGAGAGTGTCTGCAGGACAGAAAGAGAGAGATAGAAAGACAGAAAGAGTAAAAGATGGCTAATATATTTTAAATAATATGCTTTCTGTATTTGTATTTTACCATTATCACAGCTTCTCCAGACACAGCGTGTTAGATTGAGGGAGGGATCTCCACTGGTGCAGCGATCACATGTGCTGAGCTGGGAACAGTCCCCACTGGATGAATTATCTGTCAAACACATTAACCAGTACAAAAGTTGAATACAAGTAAATGACTTCTTTTCCTCAGATAACATTCATGCCACAATATCATAGACTGTTTGTGAAATAAAACTTTATGTCATTGATTTAAATTCAACTAGCCTGCACACATACCAACAGGTCTCCAGATTTATACACAGCTAAAAATGTCTTCATCATATATGAGTTAAAAATATGCACTGACCACAATTCATGAGAATGTAAAGCTATTTGCCCCAAATTGCTAAATGTACACAACAGATTCATACTGTCAGTATACTGCAGACTGCAGTCTTGTATATTAATTAAGGGTATTATTTTCATGTGATATATCATTACTATCTAGACAAAATCACATCTCCTTTTTTGTACTTCAACAAAGGAGCTGGCCTTTACATTGTATGAAACTTTCATGACGAACAGACCAATAGAAATGCTCCAGAATCACTTGTTCTAAAATGTACTTCTATTAAGTAAATAACGTTTTTGCCTTCTCCTGTAAAGTTACCATTTTGGATATTCTCTTTTCTAATATGTAACTTACATTAACATGACTTTTATGCCACCTAAAAATGCCGGTGGCTTTCTTCGTTATGTGAACATTTCATGTCAGTGGTCTTCAAATAAAATAATTGCATGGAGTTCCTTCCTTCTCTTATTTTCTAGCTACAAGTTGACAGAAATATACTCTGGAACCAATTAAAGAAAAGTCTGATAAACAGCTTAAGAGATGAGAACTGATGCAAGAATAAGGGAATGATGATTAAAGGGGGCAATTAAATGCTACAGTTGGAGGTCAGAATTAATTCAGATTATATTTAATAGTAGCATATAATCTGTTACAGACTAAGATACTTGAACACACACTTGACAGACTTCAAAGTTTTAACTCTTACCTGCAGTTTGTGAGTTGATTGTCATCATCTGAATTAGCAGCACAGTACAATATAAAGCAAATGCCACAGACCTCATCCTTATAGCTACAGTGTCTACAATATTTCTCCTTTCTATATATAGAGATAATATAGATATGATAGAGGAGCACACGAGTACTAAAGAAAGTTATCTGGAAAAGCAAAAAGACCTACAGTTTAATAACTAAAGAGCTATCAAGCCCTCAATTGGTCCACCAAATGCAGAAAAACTCTAACAAAAACAACTAACAAAAGCTAGACACAAGCTTTCTCAGATTCAAAATGTACATGCTGAGCCAAAAGCAAGCTACCTGACAAACAAACCCCCAAAAAACAACCAGTTAAAGTACCATCCTAACTGTGTCCATCAGGAAAGATGTAGTTTGGTAAGCTGTGATGCAGTGATGAGTGTGTTCAAGAGTGTGTGTCTCTTGACGTCAGGCATTCTGAATCAGAGACTGGAAGGTGTGTAACACGAGACAGGTTTCTTGGCAACTGAACAGCCGGTGTCCCTGACTCTATATCCAAAGCCCAATATCTGCTCATTATCTCACATATGCTAATGAAGGTGACAAGCACACACGCAGTCACACAAAATATGCCCACATATACACTGAGTTTCTCTTTTATGAGGGACACTTACTTTGTACATGCATTTATTGGCCATTTTATCAGGTACACCTGATAAAGGTACACTTTAAAGGTTTACAGTTACTGACTAGTCCATCTGTTGCTGCAAAATTTATGAGCACCCCTCTGTCTCGTCCACCAGTGGCAAGAGATCACATTAGGACCACTGCTACCCAGATATTACTTGAGTTGTATTTCATTCTCAGCACAGCAGTGATGCTGTCATAGTGTATGCACTGTATTAGAAACAGAAACCTTGACAGTGCATCTTGTTGGTAAACAGGTAGAGACAGTAGCTCATCTTTTTCCATGTACAATCTATCACCATCTAATATTTTATGAGTGATGTCTTATCGACAGTCATTTATGAACATGAGTGCAGGCACAAACATTGTCAATCTTTGCCACCACATAAATCATGTAAGGGCCACAGAGGTTTGGAGCAGCCAAATGTGATTTTCTTTTTTCATTTTTGACACCAATAGAGATACTGCAATAGTTAAGTTACCTAATAAACGCTGTTGAAAGCAACTTTGAAACATTCCATTAAGAAAAGTAAGAATATTGAAGAAAAACATGAAAAACATGTGCTAGACACAGTTGCTAGGTTGTCAGGCAAATAAAGTTGCATTTGTGGCTAAAATTGCTATTACTTTTTTCATTACACTAGTTAACTCTAAATGGGGTGAGCTAGACTAACATTACCAAATGGTAACAGACCAGCATGGAGGACATAGTGTTTTTTGGTGAGCCAAGACAAGTTCTGCTTGCAAAATAAGATTACAGTAAAAAGCACTACAGTGCAAATGTTGTATTTTACATTTAAACCTTTAATTCTTTGATTAGAGCTTTCAGACATAACATTGCCCCCCAGGTACAAGGTAGGATTACCAGATAAACAACAACACAGTCAACACACAGAGTCATCTTTCGAATAATTTTTCTCTCTTTAAGCTTGGTTTTTAGTGTTGTGTGCTTCTCAAGGTCACTTGCACACTAAACTACCCTACATTTGTGAATCCTGAAAAATGTGAATTCAGAATGGGACTAAACACAGATCACATCTGCCCCTCTAGTCTGAATTACGTCTCTGCAGTTTTGATTTTATACATAATAATTACATGACAGATTGCATTCATGCATTCTACACTCCTGAATAAGTTATTATGTGCATGACCAAGTGTGTGTGCATACCGGAGAAACAGAGAGGTTGGCACAGTTACGCAACACATGCTCTACAGCCCTTCACCTCTCTGCAGTCTCATAATCTCAACCCTTCTTTGGTCCCTGTACACTTTTCTTCAGCAGCCCACTCAAGTTTCTTCACTGATTTCACACCACATATCCAAACTGTTAATACTAATCAATAAGCAACTGTTAATGCTAATAAGTGCATTGTCTTGTTTTAAATAACACTGATAAAACGGTCACGTTTTGTAGGGTGCATTTGTGTGTGTGTGTGTGTATGTGTGTGTGTGTGTGTGTGTGTGTGTGTGTGTGTGTGTGTGTGTGTGTGTGAGCGAGCGAGAGAGAGAGAGAGAGAGAGAGAGAGAGAGAGAGAGAGAGGGGGGTACAGAGGGATGCTGCACACAGACTGTAACTTATTTGTAATGCATCGTGTTGGTGAAGGTGGAAAAATCCCACTCCCACTCTTACTCCTAACTGTTAATCCCTTCATCCTCCTTTAAGCTTACATTAACAGTTTATACACATCCTCACTCATAGATTCTCTCCTTTTCACTCTCCCTATCTTTATCTCTCTCTCTCTCTCTCTCTGTCCACCCCCTCTCTCTACCCCTCTATCCTACTGTATTTCTTTATCTTTTTCTGACATACACCCACACACACATACACATTCTTTTCAATGCACCAAGCTGCAGGAACAGTGTCCTCCTCCTCCTGTTGAACAGTGAAGCTAGAGATGCCGACAGCGCGTGCGCTCCTCATATTAGGTAACTGGGAGAAATTCCGCAGTCCCCTCACATGCACGCACACCCACATACAGACATATCTCCCCAACATACATACTCCCCTTGCTCCCAAAGAAATGACATAACAGGGCTTGTGATTATCCCTCACAATAAACATCAACAGTAACACATATTTGATTTATATATTATTTATTTCTTTATAGATTTATTTAATTATTAGTGCGCAGCAGCAGAGCACCGGAAGCCCATGCCCTTATATGGGCTAAGGCCCAGCGCTCTCTTCTCTTCTCTTCTCTTCTCTTCTCTTCTCTTCTCTTCTCTTCTCTTCTCCTCTCTTCTCTTTTCTTCTCTTCTCTTCTCTTCTCTTCTCTTCTCTTCTCTTCTCCTCTCTTCTCTTTTCTTCTCTTCTCATCTCTTCTCTTCTCTTCTCTTTTCTTCTCTTCTCATCTCATCTCTTTTCTTCTCTCCTCTCCTCTTCTCTCCTCTCCTCTCTTCATTATTTATCTCTTGATTAGTCTGTTTACATGAACCGAACCCCACCAGCTTCTCCCCGTGTCTCAGAGGGCCTGGGTGAAGTCATGCTCCCCGCTGGGGAATCGATGAAGAACGCTATTGGCTGTGGAGGCGGCTTTCTAAGAACCCTGAGCACCACATGTGCTGTTTTGTGTAACAGGGCCGCGTGCCAGCAGTTAGAGCACGGAGAGGTTCTGCAGCCCAGAATCTGTGCATGAGAACTTGGGAACGTTCTACTGCTTCCACTGCTCAACAGCCACATGGCGCCATCTGGTGCTGAGATGCAGAAGTGCGTTTGGGACTGAGCCTGGCATCCACAAGTCCTCAGCTGATGGTTTCCATTTACCAACAT
>JBBPDA010109654.1:0-10150 GCA_037974385.1 Arnoldichthys spilopterus
ACACACACACACACACACACACACACACTCACACACACACACACACACACACACACACTCACACCTGTGAAATAGTACAGTAGTGTTTTTGGCAGAAGAAAGAAATGTTAACTTTTGAGGGTTAATGTAGAAATGCTGTCTTCTGAGGACTTGTGGGTAATTCATACTGGTCGGGTCCAGTTCCCACTGTGAGGAGCTTCTGCCTTTGACCAAAACTGGAGAAAAGTGGAAAATTTATATATATATATATATGTGTGTGTGTGTGTGTGTGTGTGTGTGTGCTTACATTAGCCACCTGTCTTAATTTCTCATGAAACTCCACTTGGCCTATTGCCTTGGTTCCTCTGCGACCTTTGCTGGCTGTACTGGTCTGTACTGGTCTGCTGTGCTCTGGCTTTGCCTGAGCCGAGGCCGCGCTCTTATGATCTAATGTCTGCCGGATAAAACTGGTCTGAACCGAAGGCATGATGAGTGTGGTAAAGCTGCCACTGTTGCCCTCAGCTTACTCATTACACCTGTGGACCTCGGTGAGAAGAGCTGCTGAGCTCTGTCAGGTGTGGAGCCTCAGCCCAGCCCAGCCCACAGAAACCCACACTGAGCAAAAAACACCATCAGCCGCGGGAACATAGTGGAGCGTCTTTCAGCATCTCACAGAGTAGGAACCGCAGCGAGTTCTGGACGCTTTCAGCTTTGTGGGAAACGAAGGAGCCAGGAGCTGAACCAGCACAAGTTCAACCCAAAATCAGAGCTTCAGCAACACTGTTCCTCAGCTGCTGCTTTTTCACTGGCAGGAAAACCTGAACACAGTGGTTACATTAGATGTGTTTCCACTGTGCTTTTGCCAATGAACCATAATCTCTGGTATTTGTAAATGGTAGTGTAAACGAGGCTCTTCGAGGTGATTTAACCTCTAATAGGAAGAGAATTGTTATTTAGTTAATATTTTATATATATATATATATATATATATAAATAAAGGCAGCCAGATTACATTACTAATGTACATAAACAAACACTTTACACTCTAGTGAATAAACATTTCCTGTCTACATTATAACGTGTGCTGCGATGAGGCCAGTTCATCTCTGACGTTCCTCAGTATTGTTCTAGCAGTTTCTTCATTAAATAATTGATAAACGTGGACAATTTTTTCAATAAAAGTGATTTGATGAAGTATTCAGTATCTACCATGATTTTGTTAAACTGTCCACTATGGATTATTCAGCATCTAGAATATTTTGTTCAGTTTCCACTATGAATTATTTAGCATCTACAATATTTTTTTCGGTTTCTACTTCTAATTGTTCAGTATCTACTATAATGTTTTTAGTTTCTGTTGTTCATTTTTCAGGATCTACTTTACTTTTTTGTAGTATCTACTATGAATAAATCAGTATGAACTTTGAATTTTTTAGTATACACTAGAAATCTTTCGTTATCTACTTCAAATTATTCAGTATCTATTATCTTTTCTTCAGTATGCACTATATTTTTTCAGTATCTATTCACTATAAATTAATCAGCATTTTCTGTACATTTTTTGAGTGTTTACATGTAATTATATAGTATGTACTATGACTTTTCAGTATCTAAATTATTCACTATCTATTATGGCCTTTTCAGTATCTACTTTAACTTTTTTAATATCTACTGTCTAATAATTCAGTATCCTTTATGAATTGTTCAGCACTCATTATGAATTATTTAGTGCCCAGTGCAAATTATTCAGTATCAAATATGAATTTTCCAGAAGCTACTATGAAGTTTTATGTATCTAATATAAATTATTTATTGTTTACATGTGTGTGAGTGTGTAAGCGTATTAACATGTCAAACTGTGTGTTTAGTGTGTTTCTGGTGCCGGTGTGCAGCGTTATATATTTTGGAGCTTGTGTAGATCAGACAGGATCAGTTTGCTTACATTAGGCAGGAATAGGGCTTATGGTTAGGGAATAATCATAGTGTCTAACACACATACACATACACACACACCAGCAGAGGCAGAGATGAGTGTGTGTGGACAGTGCGTAACCTGATATTGCTACTTCAGTTCAGTGCAGTATTAAAGTGTCTGTGTGTGTTTGTGTGTTTATGTGTGTCTCCTTCAGTCAGAGTTTTTCACTGGATATGTTTCAGACTAATACTTCATTAACCATCCAACTAACAGATCGATGGGAATTAAAACACCTAAATCAATTGACCTAAATCAGTGTATCAGAGTATGAGATTAATTGTGACAGTTAAAATCAGTGAGGTGATCAACTACAGACCAACAGTCTATCAGAAACTACAGATCAACAATCTATCAGAAACTACAGATCAACAATCTATCAGAAACTACAGACCAACTACAGTTCAACAGTCAGGCACTACTGACCAACAGTCTGAGACACTACTGACCAACACTCTGTCAGAAACTATTCACCAACTACTGACCAACAATCTATCAGATATTACTGACCAACTTCCAATCAACAGTCTATCAGACATTACTGTCCAACAGTCTGTGTAACACTACTGACCAGCAGTCTGTAAGACAGTACTGACAAACTACTGACCAGTAGTATATCAGACACTACTGACCAACAGTCTGAGACACTACTGACCAGCAGTCTGAGACACTACTGACCAACACTCTGTCAGAAACTATTCACCAACTACTGACCAACAATCTATCAGAAATTACTGACCAACTTCCGATCAACAGTCTATCAGACACTACTGTCCAACAGCCTGTAAGACAGCACTGATCAACTACTGACCAACAGTTTGTCAAAAACATCTGACCAACTACTGCCTAACTGTCTGTTAGACAGTACTGACAAACTACTGACCAATAGTCTACCAAACACTACTGACCAACAGTTTATCAGAAATGTCAGATCAACTACTGCCCAACAATTTGTAAGACAGTACTGACCAACTACTGAACAATACTCAATCAGAAATTACTGAGCAACCACTAACCAACAGTTTATGAGAAACTTCTCACCAACTACTGTCAAACAATCTGTTAGAAAGCACTGACCAACAACAAACCAACAGTCTGGAAAGTATTCCATGGAATGGGATGGCACAGAATGGAAAGAGATAGAAATTATTCCAAATGAATGATACTGAGTGAACTGATGAAATGAAGTAAAAGAACAGAAATAAATTGAATTGAATTGAATAAAGCTAAAAATAATGAATAGATGGTTCGGAATAGAACGAAATGGAATAGAGCAGAATTGAATGGCTTGGAAAGAACAGCATTGAATTGAAAGATAACAGGTTGCTGATGTTGGAACTGAAAAAAAACTGAACTGAACAGAAATTAAATGAATGGTATGGAAAGAAATGGGGTGGGATGCAATAGTGTGGAATTTGATTCAAAATATGTTGAAAGCTAATTGATTAGAAATTTTTTTTAATAAAAATGGAAAAACACTGAAGATAAGCGTCAGTCAGAATTAAAATCTATGCAATCAGTCCTAATATTAAATATCCACTATCTGATGAACGTGATGCCTAAACACATTTCCTCCCTCATTCCTTCATGCATATGCATTTGAGGGAGGAGAACACAGAAATGGGTGGAGATATTGGAAGTTGAAAGCAGTAGTGTCTGATTCATCGTCTCCTTTTGAATGCAGGTGTAAAACTGTAAAAGCCCTGAGAGACTTCCTTCAACAAGCAGCAGCAACAGTGGCTGAATGGAGACACAAGCCTCCATCACCATCAGAATAACACTCTTTACCCTCAATATATTCAACAGACTCAGACTTCATAGTCTTTAGGATGCTTGGAGGAGGGTCCTCCTCTTTTGAGCATCTGCACTGTAGAAACATAGGACGATTATTTCTCAAAATGATGTTTTTTGAGCTTGTACTTCAGGGCAGGTTCTTGCTTGCATTAAAGGAACCTTGTGTGGCTTAAATGTAATGTGTAATTGGTCCAGATGTAAGTGTACATGGATTGGTCCAGAGGGTGTGAGTAGACCCCAGTGTCCAGATGTTACCAGAACTCCAGTGTGGCTAGTATTCTAGCTCCCCCAGTGTTCCCAGTGTATCAGTGTCCAAATGCCCGCAAGGTACTCAGTGTTCCAATGCCTCTGGTGTCCAAGCATACTAGTAAAGTTTTTAAAAGAATTATAACTCCCTCATCATGTGTATGTAGGTCAGTAAGTGTTACTGATTACAGGTGTAATAGTAATAATAATAGTTTTTTTAATGTGCCCTAAAGGTGATGTGTGGAGAATAATTAATGAAAACATTCTCACATAACATCAAGTCAAGATGAGTAAAAATATCCTTAAGGAAAGCCACAGTTTTTGAAGTGTTTGAGGAGTAAAATTATTAGATTATTAGCAAGGTTCAGTGGGAGTGTGTGTGTTTGAGTGTTTTAACTGATGTGGTTTTTAGGGAAATTTAGGGAATTTTTTTAAATGGGGGTGGTGGTGGTCTGGGGTCTTGTGTGTGTTTTAGTGTCTAGACAGTTGGCAAACACTAAAACACATACACACCAACAGTGTTCCCCTACCCTCCAGTTTACATCCTTCATTCAGCTTTACACAATCTTAAGGAAAGATTCATGAGGACCCACCTCATGATACCACATATAAACACTCACTGATTTTATATGTATGTATATATATATATATATATAACATCATAAAATCATATGATGAATATTGTATATATGCAATATAGACTTATTAAATTTTGTCAGTATTTGCCTGGATATACAGTCATTAAAAAGTAAGTACAGCCCATGGAAGTTGCTAATTTATCTACAGATAAAGGTAAAGAACTTTAGGTGCCATTTACTAGAACCTCCTCAAGTGGAACATGCCTTGTTTAAACCTGACATCTGGGGTCTGGTGTTCTCTTTGCTTTTGAGGTGTGCGGTGTCATTATGCAGAGATCTAAAGAACTCTCTGAGGCCTTCAGAAAATGATTGTGGATGCTTGTGTGTTTGGCAAGGGATTTAAAAATACCTATAAATTATCTGAAATAAATCAGTCCACGGAGCGAAAAATCATCAGAATCATCTACAAGTAGCACAGATTTCAAACAACCAGGACTTTCAATCTGTCCAGGACTGGCTGCCACACAAAATTCAGCTTGAGAGCAAACTTTTCCAAGAAACCCAGACTTTCATCACAGGATCAGCAGATGTGAATCCTGTATGAAAGTGCATACATCTGCAATCAGGTACAGACTGGACCAATTTGAATTACATAGCAGGTGACTGTGCAGCTGGCAGTTTTTGAATCAGCTCTGTATTCTGCATCATAACAAATAGTGCTCAAACATAATATGAGGACATCTGTCCAAAAGTTGGAGGTGGACTTTAACACAATAATCATCCTAAGCACATTAGCAAATCCATCAAGGGAATGGCTTCAAACCAAGAAAGGATGTTTTTTTTAACCCAATGAAAATGTTAGGTGGTAGTTGAAAATGGCAAAACAAGCACAAAAACCCTCAAACATGTTGAACTCAGCTGAAAAAATTGTGAATGGAGGAGTGGTCAGAAATGCAGCAAGTCAATGTCAGAGACTGGCGGACAATTACAGAAAACTACAAAACGTTATTTCTGCTAAAGAGGGTCGTGCTAGCTTCTGAGGCCAAGGGTGTACTTACTTTCTCCACAGAGGAAATGACTGAAGAAGCTGCTTTTCCCTGTAGTTTTGTTGAAGAAGACCATCTTTATCTGTAGCCGCTGTGTCAAAGAGGGGAAATGTTTACTCATCCAGATATGTTGAAACAAATCAAAAATTTCAATAGGGTGCACTTACTAATTCACATGACTTTATGATATATATGGTTTGAATAATCGTGAGTAACTATACAAAGAAACACTGCAGGTACATGTTTCTCCAGTGGTCATTGCTTATGGTGATGATTCAGTGTGTGTGTGTTACACTTAATAAATGTAATGGTAAGACACAAACTTTCAGACACACACACACACACACACACACACACACACACACACACACACACACACACACATACACAGCTCCTTGGCCCCACTAAGTCTCCACTCTGTGTTTATGGCTCTTACCAAGTCTACACAGCTAAATCCCCCTTACACACACACACAGTTCAGTCTGTGCTTTTGTGTGTGTATGTGTGTGTGTGTGTGTGTGTATGTGTGTGTGTGTGTGTGTGTATGTGTGCACAGGATCTGCTGTGCTGTACTGGTTTAAACAGATTAACTCTGGCTGCTTTTCTGCTGCGATTCAACTCTAATTCCCAGGCTATTAAACGACCACACACACACACACAAAATACATTTGTGTAAAAAAGTGCATCCCATAGAAATTGAATTTTTTTTTTAACATATATGAACAAGTAAACATTAAATAAAGGTGATTATTGACATTTATATATTTATATATAACTGACATTTTGTATAATTTTCATAATTTTCATACTTTAAATAAATAAAAACAGTAAGTAAGCCCTGACATTTAGCAATTAGGCCACTGATTAGAACCTCATTCAGGGGGAACCTGTCTTAATAAAACCTGAAATCTAGAGGCTGGTGTTCTCTTTGCTATTGAAGTGTGTAGTGTCATCAAGCCAAGATCTAAGAAACTCTATATAGTCTTCAGAAAAAAAGGTTATGGTGCCTCGGAGTCCAAGGGTTTTTTAAAAAAATATTTAAACAATAAAAGTATTAATCTACATTATTTTAAATATTCCACTGTAATGAAAAACATTACAAGTGGCATAGGATTTCAGCCCTGCTCTTGAACAGGTGTGGGAAGCCGTTGCTCTCCAAAAAGAACATTTGATCAAGACTACAGACTTGCCAAAGAACATATAGGCAAATTCATCTTTATAAATAATGAAGATGGAGTTTTGGCCAAAGTAACAGCGGACATGTGTGGTATAGACAGTTTTTTAGGAGAAGAACCACATATTAGCTGTGAAGCATGGTGGTGGAAATGTTAAAGTTTGTGGTTGGTTTGCTGCCTCAGGAACTGAGCAGCTCACAGTCATTGATTTAGCTCTGAACTCAGACACAGACAATCCCTCCTTGTGAGAGGTGGGCAGTAAGGCACTACACTGTGTTACTGTTACTGTGTTATGTTTCCTTTGGTTACTGTATAAACTGAATTAATACAGGACTCTTTCTTCTTTTACTGCAGCAAAAGCAAGAACGACCTACCCTTACTGCCTTACAGTCCTCTCCAACATTATCCAACCCTCTACTAGTTTCTCCACTCCTTCACTGTCTTCTGCAGTCCTCTACTACCTTCTCCACTCCACTACAGTCTTCTGCAGTCATCTACAACCTTCTCCACTCTTCTACAGTCTTCTGCAGTCTTCTACTACCTTCTCCACTTCCTTACAGTCTTCTACAGTCATCTACAACCTTCCCCACTCCTCTAGTCTTATGCAGTCATCTACAACCTTCTCCAATCTTCTCCAGTCTTCTGCAGTCCTCTACAATCTTCTTCACTCTTCTACAGTCTTCTGCAGTCATCTACAACCTTCTCCACTCTTCTACAGTCTTCTGCAGTCCTCTACTACCTTCTCCACTCATCTTTGGTTCGCCGGTTTTCTACTGCCTTTCCCAGTTCTCTACACCCTTCTCCATTCACCTACAATCTACAGTCTTCTGTACTCCAGTGCTATCTTCTCCATTCTTCTACAGTCTTGTACTCCAGTCCTCTACTACCTCCTCCACTCATCTTCAGTTATACTGTCTTTAATAGTCCCCTACCGCCTTTCCTATTTCCAATACCTTCTCCAGTTATCTACAATCCTCTGCTACCACAGTCTTTTATTGTCCTCTACTACTTCCTCCAGTCTTCTCTGTTCCTCTTTAGTCTTCTAGTACATTCTCTAGACCTCTACAGTTCTCTGAAGTCCTTTACTACCACCTACAATGTTCTGCCGTCTTCTACAGTCCTCCACTACTCTCCCCAGTCCTCTACAGGACTCTACTACATCGCATAGTCCTCTGCTCCCTTCTGCATTGATCTACAGTCATCTAAAATCCTTGTGAATATTCTTCAGGCCTCTACATTCTTCTATAGTCTTCTCTAGTTCTATACTACTTTCTTTAGTCCTCTACAGTTGTCTACTACTATATACACTGTTGTATAGTGTTTTTCAGCTTTCACCTCTTCTACCTTCCCCAGTCTTATACAGCCCCCTACTCCCTTCTAAATTCTTCTTTAGTCTTCTTCAGTCCTTTGCTAATTTCTCCAGTTCTCTCTACAGTCCTCTTGTACCTTGTTTTCAAACTCTACTACTTTCCCATATTATCTACAATTCTCTACAGTCTTCTACTACCTTCTCCTTATCCAATTTTCTCCAAAGCTAGTCCTGAAAGACACCCTGCTCTTCACATTGTAGCTTTCTCTGCTCCCAGCTCCACCTGATCACAGCTAACAACAATCCTCTCCTAAAAGTGGGTGTTTCAGAGTAGGGAAACTCCTAAAATGAGCAGGGAAGGTGTCCTCCAGGATCAGGATTGGAAAACACTTTGTAGTCCTCTTTAGTTCTTCAACAGCCCTCTATAGCCCTCTACAACCTTCAACATACTTCTACAGCTTTCTACAGGCCTCTACTACCTCCTACATTCTTCCGCAGTCAGGAATGGTCGTCAGATGGTTCAACATGTATTTAGAAGGCAAGGGTTATGTTGTCTCTATTGATGCTTATAAATCAGAGAAAATAGTAATTCTGTACGAAATCCTACAATGATCAATTCTTGGGCCCCTGTTGATCTAAATGTTTCCTCTTTTGGCCAAATTCAAGGTTAACTGTAAAAAGAAAAATCTTAAAAATGTTTGAGGCAAATTAAAGTTTCTAAAAATATTTAAAAATAATTTAAAATAACAAACTCCTTAAGAAAGGAAGGAGAAAGAAAAGGTGCCGCGAAGATTATGCCCTGAAAAGGCCAGAAAACTAGCTTTAATATATTTAAAATATCGCTTTTATCAGTGTTTGTTTGCTGTTTCTGAATCTGCTATTGTTGAGCATGTGTGTGTTTGTCCTGGATTTAGTTTTTTCACTCAATGCTTTTGTAGTGTGATTGAGAATCCGTCAGACTACTGGAGTGTGTGTGTGTGTGATTTATAAAGCAAACAGGTTTAACTGTCTGCTAGAACTCCTAACACAGACATACAAATGAAGCCTGGCACCACGCCAGCACCTCCCACAACACACACACACACACCTGGTGGGCGGGGCCACAGCTGTCATCAGTTCTTCACAGCTGCATGCCGCGTCTTCCTCCTACCTGCAATATAGCCTATAAACACACACACACACACACACACACACACACACACACACAAACTATAAACATTCCTCTTTCTGTGGGAAGTACCTGACAGTTTGTGTGTGTTATGTGTTCCATGTTCAGACACGTTTTTATGTCTCTCCTCACTTTGTGTGTGTGTGTGGTGGGGGTGTGAGAACCACCATCCCCATGGGAACGAGATTTAGAGTGGGTCACTCCTGTAATAAAGTGTGTGTGGTTGAATTTGTGAAGATTTTGGGCACCTTCCTTGTTCTGTCCACCAGGGGGAGGCAAACATTGCAAGGGCCCAGTAATAGAGACAATTAGTCTGTGTCTCAGTTCAAGCAGTAGTTCTCCATTAAGTAAAATCAGTGGAGACTGAAGGCAGTGATGGTACACAGTGATGGTACGCAGAGAGGGTACGCAGAGAGGGTACGCAGTGTCTGTCCCCAGTGTCTGTCCGCAGTGATGGCATGTAGCGTTGGCAGGCAGTGATGGAATGCAGATGGAATATGCATTGAGAGTGCAGAGACAAAATGCAGTGACAGTACATAGTGGCAACATGCAGTGACGATATGCAGTGACAGTATGCAGTGAGAGTGTGCAGTGAGTGTGCAGTGACAGTATGCAGTGAGAGTGTGCAGTGACAGTATGCAGTGAAAGTGTGCAGTGACAGTATGCAGTGAGAGTGTGCAGTGACAGTGTGCAGTGAGAGTATGCAGTGAGAGTGTGCAGTGAGAGTATGCAGTGACAGTGTGCAGTGACAGTGTGCAGTGACAGTATGCAGTGACAGTGTGCAGTGACAGTGTGCAGTGAGAGTGTGCAGTGACACTATGCAGTGACAGTATGCAGTGAGAGTATGCAGTGACAGTGTGCAGTGACACGATGCAGTACCCGG
>JBBPDA010109655.1:0-10149 GCA_037974385.1 Arnoldichthys spilopterus
TCTATCTATCTATCTATCTATCTATCTATCTATCTATCTATCTATCTATCTATCTATCTATCTATCTATCTCTCTACCTATCTATCTATCTATCTATCTATCTATCTATCTATCTCTCTCTCTCTACCTATCTATCTATCTATCTATCTATCTATCTATCTATCTATCTATCTATCTATCTATCTATCTAGCTATCTCTCTATCTCTCTATCTGCCTATCTGTCTGTCTGTCTGTCTGTCTGTCTGTCTGTCTGTCTATCTCTCTATCTATCTATCTATCCATCCGTCTATCTATCTATCTATCTGTCTGTCTGTCTGTCTGTCTGTCTATTTATTTATATTAATTCACTTATTTATTTATTATTGATATTTATTTATTTTTCTTCCATCAACTATTGTTTTATTTTTTAATTATTTGTATAGATGTGGTTACAAACTGAGCACTTTGAAAAGCTCCCTATAAATAAAATTTCGTTATTTTTATTTTTATTTAACATTTGAATATTATTATTATTTATAATGGGCTTTTTTTTAACAAAAACATTGTCATAAAGCAGCTTCATGTGATGAGGCAGTAAAACGATGTTTGGATACGTCGTTAGCTGTGTGCGTCTGTTGTGTGATTTTTATTTGACTCAGATCTGATGAAGCTGAGGAGAACGAGGAACGACAAGAAACGGCAGGGACACCGAGAGAGGAGGAGCGAGGCTCTGATCTCCCGCCAGGCGCCTGGACTGTGTTTCGCTTTCCACCCAAACGTAAGGAGCTTCGCGCATGACACACACACACTTAAGCCACGTTTTTGCGTTAAGAAACTTGACTGTTGTTTTGATTTTCTGTGTCTCAGAACTCGAATATGTATTTGACCGGAACAGAAGAGGGACTTGTCCACAAGTGCTCCTGTTCATACCACGAGCAGTTCCTCGAGACATACACAGCGGGCAGTGTAGGTTCACCATCTATACGGTCTCACTGCTTAGGGTTTCCGTTATTGTGGCCTCCAGAAACCTGCTTCCGTATTAGAGAAACTCATGTTAAATGTTCTTCTCCTTTCACCAGGGTCCCATCTATAAAATCGCATGGTCGCCCTTCTGTCCAGATGTTTTCCTCAGCTGTTCTGCAGACTGGACCATTCAGCTATGGAGGCAAGACCTTCTCACGCCTGTGCTTGGCTTCACCTCCACACAGAGGGCAGTCTATGATGTCATGTGGTCCCCACAATGGGCCACTGTGTTTGGGGCAGTAAATGAGGGCAGGGTGGAAATCTGGGACCTGGGAACCAGCATGTAAGTATGTTTAGATTAAGATGCTTTAGTGCTACATTACCTTGTATCGTTTGCCGATGACACTGGATGGTGGCCTTCAGTTAACACTGTTACTCATTAGCTCTGATGGGAAATAGCAGAGATAGCAGAATGTTATTGCTGGAACCTTTTAGCTTTATGATAGCAATAATAATAATAATAATAATAATAGCAATAATAATAACAATAATAGCAATAATAATAATAATAATAATAATAATAATAATAGCAATAATAATAATAATAATAATAATAGCAATAATAATAAAAATTCTTCTTATTAGCAGTAGTACTAATAGTAGTATTGTTATTGTTAATATTATTATTATTATTATTATTGTTATTATTATTATTATAAGCTTTATTTGTAGAACATCTTTCATACAAGAAATGCTAAAAAGTAAGCACTGAGGAATAAAAAAAAGGAATAAAAATAATCATAAAGCTGATAAACAAGAAGTCCATTCATAGTAAAAAATAAGCTTAAAGGCATAAAGTAATTAATAGTAATATTTTTAAAAACGTACCTGTTTTCTATTGTTTTTTAATTTAATTTTAATTAATGAATTAATTTCTCTGTTTTTTATTTATTTGTCTTTTTATTGCTTCTTTTTTAAATAGGTGGGTCTAAACCTGTTTCCCTTTCACTGACCCAAATATAAAAACATTTCAAATACTCCGACTCCCTTCAGTAACCTATGCTGGATAAGGGGCCTACACGTCGGTCAGGTCCTGGAACCCATGCCCAGTGGGTATGTTGGTAATAGTTCCTGCACCCAAGATGTTTTTTCACTCCCTGCACTTTTCCTTTTGCAGTCTGGATCCAACTATAGTAAGTGTGGCAAGTCCGGGGGTGAAGCTGACCTCTGTGCTGTTTGCCAAAGAGACAGACTGCGTCCTGGTCGGGGACAGTAATGGTCAAATCAGCGTCTACAAACTGGTGAACCTCACAGTGGGAGCAGGCACTCAGGTGGGCTTTGAAAAGCATCTCTAAACATGTCCTGTGTGTTTCACTAGTGCTGATATGCATCCTCTCCTTCCTGGCAGGTGGACACACTGGAGGATATCATCAGGTCCTCTCTGGCTAGCCAGCTGTGAGAGGGAGAAGGGCTTTAGGCCTGCTGTCCTGCTGGCCGGAGATCAGGCTGTATGGCCGTCTGCTCTACTACATCATCCTTCTGACAGTAATGTCTGCTATCCATCAGACTCAGAGACTCCGTTTCAGAATAACAATGAGATTACAGGAGACTGGCCATGTCTGAAAGAACATTCTGTTTTCTTGTATGAGTAGAAGAAACATAAGCCAACATAAGTTCACCTGCCAAAAACAATCCTCGCTGATGGGATATTAAAATATGTCTGACGCAAGCACGACACATCTCTAACAAAGTCTTACCATTTTCAGTCATAGTCAAGTCAATCTTATCTCTGTATCGCTTTTTACAACTGACGTTGTCACAAAGCAGCTTCGCAAAATCCGGTTGACACCAGACAAACAAAAACAACCAAAAGTAAAGAAAAAATATAATAATAATAATCTCAGTTTAAAGAGGCAGCAGCAGTTCCTTCTGTACAGGTGCCACGATGACATATCTCAACAAAGAAATAGATTGTTAGTGATGCTCAGTGTTACGAGTGATTAAGCATGATGTACTTTGTGGTCTGAGTGCAGGCAGGAGCTTCAGTAAGACTCGCTATGACATTGTAACTAAAGGGGAGAACCGGAAGGAAGCACAGACATAAGGGCATCCTGGGGCATAAGGCAGCACAACTACTCGACCGTCAACAAACCTGAACGAACACATCAGAGTGGAGGCGACAGCATCCAAACATCCCAGTTTACCTAAATACTCTATGCCTGAGACTCTCCAGATCTACCCCCTATCTAGAACTAGCAGAAGGCTTGACTAAACAAAGTGAACTGGAAAGCGTAATAAATTATCTTCCTTCCATAAAAGGTTTTAAAACTCAGAAACCAAGTTTAAAACCTGGGATTTTATAGAAGAAAAATAAAAATTTTGAAATAAAAAAACAAAGCACGCAAGTGTTATAAGAAAATAAAAAAAATTCAGGATTCAGCAATATTTCACATTCACATTTGACACCAACCATGTTAATAACCATGACCTTTGTACGAAAGTTAGCTTCCTCAGTGTCCTCAAACACCTGCACCAGGGTCTTGATTTCCCCTCTATGAATCAAACTAATTTGTCCAGCTCATCCCACAGATACTCAATCTGGGGAATCTGGTGGATCAGTCAGCATCTTAAACTTCTTGCTATGTTCCTCAACAGTGTTTGCACTTAGGCAGGGCACGTCATCCTGCTGAAATAGGCCACTGCCATTAGGAAGTGCTGTTTCCATAAAGCAGTGTTCTAGGTCTGCAACAATGTTTAGGTAGGTGGTGCATCATCCATATAATTGCTATGACTCAAGGTTTCCCAGCAGAACATTGTCCACAGCATCACACAGGGTGCTAGCTGCTGAAGAGTCCTGGGTCTTTGTTGTCGTATTTCTCGTTTCATGATGCTCCAGATGTTTTTCAGCAGGTGAAAGGTCTGGACTGCAGGCAGAGTCAGTTCAGCACCTGGACTCTTCTACTCTGAAGCTCTGCTGCTGTAATCGCTGCAGTATGTGGTTCAGCTTTGTCCTGCTGATGTATGTAAGACCTTCCCTGAAGAAGACGGTGGTCTGGATGTGAGCATGTGTTGCTCTAAAACCTGTATCTACCTTTAAGCACTGATGGAGCCTTTCGAGATGTGCAAGCTGCCAATTCCATAGGCACTAATGCACCACCATACCATCAAAGATGCAGGCTTTTGATTTGAGCACTGATTACAAGCCAGATGGTCCCTCTTCTCTTTGGTCTGGAGGACTTAGGGTCCATGTTTTCCTAAAAGAATTTCAGTATTCGTCTGAACCACAGAACAGTTTTCCACTTTGTCTCAGTCCATTTTAATTGAGCTTTACATACGGCTTCTTCTCTACACGATGGAGCTTTAACCTGAATTTGTGCACGACACGGTGAACTGTGTTCACAGAAAATGACTTTTGAAGTGAAAGTGACTGTCATTGTGAACACACCCCATCCCACAAATCGCTCCATTCACATGTGGAGCAGTGGGCAGCTATCAACAGCACCCGGGGAGCAGTGTAGCAGGATGGTACCTTGCTCAAGGGAACCTCAGTGGTATTTGGGCCGGGACTTGAACCTGTCACCTTCTGATCACAAGTTCCTAACCACTAGCCCATCACTGCCCACAGTTAAGGTTCCCACATTTGGGGAATTTGCAACAGTCCACACAACCGTGTGGCCACGACCTTCTGATCACATGGCTACCACTGCCCTATGAATGTAGATGATGAGACCTTCAAAGTCTTCACAGTTTTCTGTTGAGGAACATTATACTGAAATTGTTCCTTCATTTCTCAGAGACTCCGCCTCTCTAAGATGCTCTTTTTTAATACCCAAATAATAATAATAATAATAAATTTTATTTATAATGCACTTTACATTATGCAAATCTCAAAGTGCCTACAGAAATTGAAAATAAATCAAATAAAATAGATAAATAAATAAATAAATTGTTACATAGACTAAAACATGCTTAAAAACAAGATCAGAAAAAAGATTAGAAAAGTTTTAGAAAAAAATATTCAAAACCGAAAGCTCTACGGAAGAGAAATGTTTTCAGTCCTCGTTTAAAACTGTCTGTGGATTGTGGAGCCCGTCAGGCGTCAGGGAGGGCCTTCCATAGGCGTCAGGGAGGGCCTTCCATAGGCGAGGGGCAGAGGTGGAGAAAGCTCTGTCCCCCATGGATTTGAATTTGGTTCGGGGTATCTGGAGCCGGTTCGAGTGAGTGGAGCGGAGGGAGCGTGTTGTGGTTTGAGGGATGAGCAGTTCTTTGAGGTAGAGTGGGGCATTTCCATAGATGCGTTTGTGAGTGAGGAGATAGATCAGGAAGCCAGTGGAGTGAGTGGAGAATGGGAGTGATATGTTCATGCTTCCGAACTCACATCAAGATTCTAGCTGCTGCGTTTTGGACATATTGGAGCCTTTGTATACTCTTGCTGGAAATCCCATAAAGAAGTGCATTGCAGTGATCCAGTCTAGAGGAAACAAAAACATGGATCAACCTTTCAGCATCTTGTAGGGTGAGAGTGGATCATACCCAATCATGTCACTGACCTGTAGCTAATTAACCTAATTAGCTGTAAACTGTTCCTCCAGCTTTTTCTTTATAGTACCACTCACTTTTCCAACCTTTTGTTGCCCCGTCCCAACTGTATTGAGATGTGTTGCTGCATCAAGTTTTCTGTGTCTATTGTGAATAAAATTTGGGTTTAGGAGATCTATATTTATTTACATTTTACACTGCATCTCAACTATTACATGACAAAATCCAAAATAACTATATGTTGGCCCTCACTGTATATAGTAGATATTGTTTTACTCACTGTTTACACACCTGCCAGTGGGCGTGTGGCCTTTATGACACTGTCCCACTGAGTTAATGGAGGAGCCATGAAAGTTTCATTACCAGAACCTCTCGACCGATTACAACCCTTCCATGCCATCAACAACCCATCACACCTCTGCAAATGGCTGTCGTTATGGGAACTGTAGTAATCCATAACTTTTCGGAGACGTCCCTAATCTGAGTCCTTTAGTGCAAGTCAAACAGTTTAGTGGCAAAGAGGCTCTGAGTAAATACAGTGTGCAGCTTTACAAGAGCAACAGTTGTGGGAGTAAATGGATCCTAGATGTGTCTTTGTTCATGCTTAACGTCCTTTATTTCATGCACCTGCTCGTCTTCCTTTCTCATTGCGTCTCGCTGGGTTTGGCCTGGACCACAGCTTGTGGAGAACAGTAACACACACTAACGCCATAACATAAGTGAATTCTTCCTTCTGTCTTTTCGTCCATGAACTGGTTCTTCTCACAACCGACCATCTGTATCTTCTCCCAAATCCACATCTTTAATAAAATTCATGAACGATCCCCGTATGTGTTCAACGTCCTCATTTTCCATTCGTTTTTTCCAGTGTTTGGTCCATTTACATTTTTCCATAGTATTTCTATTGCTTTGAGCAAGCTGAGGTTCATCAGTGTCCATTCTCCTCTGCTGAATTCATGGTTTTTTGAGTGAACGCCAAGCAGAAAGAACCTAGGATCCCTTGGAATTGGACTAAGGATAAATCTCCTCATTGGGATCCTCCCAAAACCTACGTTCCCAGATACAGTGAAACAGATTTCCCTTCCTATCTTACTTTCTATGCAAATATTGTGCGTGGTTTTATTAAAATGTAGCTTCTCAGACGTCAAATATATCTACATTAGCCACATACATACTGTTTGTTTACTTTAGGACATGCTAATGTCCCAATCCTCCTCTGTAATTTCTTATGGAGAATCTTATGGAGTCGCAGAATAAGCATGAAAACAGAAAAGTCTGTCGTTTTTACAGATGCCCCCCCAAGTTTCTCCCAAAATGTCCAGTTCCCAGTTTATGAGATTTGCAAATGATTGCATGTGTTTTTTTTACATTTTACCCAACTTTTTTAGGAATCCGAGATGGTGATTAGTCACTGAATAACACCACAGTCTAAGGTTTAGAAGATACACTTTGAAAAAAAGCCTTAAACGATGTTCTTCCACAGTTTCCCCGTGTCCTTGTCGCATCACTCTGACCATTCGGGGACACTTCGAGGAGGACATCGCTCTTAGCATAAATCCTCAGTGGGTCATGTTATTGTGACTGAGCCGCTTTCGTAGTTTAACCTTATGTAGTGAACATAATTTGTCGGTCAGATCGGCAGATATTGCGGACATCTGTTTTGCCGGGGGGGGGGGGCGGCAGCGTTGCTCCATGTTTGACTTGATTAGCTTTGCATTAAAGAGAACATCGCTGCAATCAAGCCATTACACTGGAGGGGCCAGGAGACAAGGCCTCGTCCCAAACGGATGTAATCTGATTCTCGATTGGGGCAGTAAAGCACTTTACTACCTGTCGAGAATGCCCTTTTTCGAGATACGCATCCTGTCATTAGAGATAACTGGCAGTATGAATTTGATTGGGTCCCTGGGTGAGTTCGGAGAGGAGGTGTGTATATATAAGGGACACACCTTCGAGGATACTTCACACACCACCCTCCAGATTTAGAAGACCGCGCCAGAGGGAGGGACGGGCAGAGAAGGCAAAAAGCACCGAAGGAACGATGAAAAGGCTGCCTCTGTTGCCCTTGGTGCTGCTGTGGGCGGTTTGCAGTGTGTCGCAGGTGCAGGCGGAGGTCAAAGCGGTCAAGCTCTGTGGCCGTGAGTTCATCCGGGCCGTGGTCTACACCTGCGGAGGGTCCAGGTGGAGGAGGCTGTTCACTCCGCAGAACATGGAAGGTGAGTCACTCCGCTGCTCAGGAAAGATGAGCCAATGAGAAGGTCATATGGACGAAATGAGGTGTTAAAATCCAACGTACAGGTGTTTATACCAAATGACCAGCAGAGGCACGTTAGCTCCTCCTGGTGCTTCGTGGTGCAAGGCTTTGATCCAGTAGCTGCTACTTGTGGCCTATTTCTATATTTTGCACAGTGCTGGTTGGTGACACCAGTGTGGACAGTGGAGGCCTAGTGGTGAAGACCTTGCCCTTGTGAACAGAAGGTCGCAGGTTCAAGTCCAAGGTTCCCTTGAGCAAGGAACTGCTACACTGCTCCTTGGGTGCTGTGGATGGGTTAAAGGCAGAGGTCACATTTCGTTATGGTGCACTTTGTGTGATTGGGTGTGTTCACAATGGCAAATAGTCACTTTCTCTTCACCAGGACTTCCATTTTGGGTGATCTTGATCTTAATTTCATGCGTTGGTCAAGAGGTTGAAGCACTTAGCCCTGATGAACCCTTTACTGCTTTGGTCAGTTATTTGGTCCAGCTCATTTTGAGTGCCTGTGTCGTCTTAAAACTAAACATAACCGGCCTGTTCCATCTTTACCACTTGGTTTAGGTCAATTATGGTCAAAAACTCCACTGGATTTCACTTTATCCTTAATTTGTAGACCTTTTTCACTGAGCTTCCTCACCAGAAGACATGCTAATTGCAGGTGGTTCTGTTTTATGGATTTCTCTGAGAATTTTTAAGAGAATCCAAGATTTTTTTACTGATTTGTTTATTGAATAACACAATCTTTACCTCCAATACTGCGACTAGCCCATCAGATCCCAGCCAGCAAATGAGATAAATGCCATATTCATAGCTCTGTCCAGATCCTCCAGTGACCTGCCCTTCCATCTCCAAGCATCTGCTCTAGATAGACCTGCTGAAAGCCCCAGAGTCCAGGCCTGATCAGTTAGGCAGAGTAATTGCTAAGGGCAGACCTGCTTCAGCCAGGAGAACAACACGCTCTGCTGATGTGCATTACTAATACACACATCCTGTGTTACTGGAATTTCTCTGTACAGTAATTACATAATCTTGCAGGACGGCTCTGGAGTCTGGAGCCTGGAAAAACGAGCGCACATCCAATATAACGGAGTACGTTACCTCTTGTGGTTTGACCATAACGTTTTTCTTTTATACACAATATTTTTAAACATACAGTTCTGGGTTTGTGCTAATATCTGGCATAATTTAACAACTGATTTGTGCCTAATAATTTAATATTTTTAATGATTTTGTAGATTTTAAAAGGATCCAGTTCACCGTTGTGTTCATCTCACACTTAGGCCCCAGAGAAAATGATCAATAATAGTCAATATTAGAATAAACACTAATAACATCAATACAGTAGACAGTGACGTGCATCAGTGTGTTGAGCTCGACCACGCCCAGTTCTCCCCCAGTGGACGCCCAGTGTTACTGCAGCTCCTGCTGCTTTGGGCTCCATCAGTCCTTCATTAGATGAAACCAGGAGCTGATGGAGCTTCACACACGTCCCTGCAGCGACTGGAGACGTGGAGGAGAAACCTGGAGACGAACCTGTGTCTCACACACCATCAGCTACTGTCCACACACAGCAGCTCGTCCTCGTTCTCTTCACCGCTGCACTGACTCTACTGCTCACGTGTGTTTTTAGAGAGAAACGGCTTTAACTGTCAACCCAGGGGGCTAAGACTTTTGCACAGACCAATTACCGTTCTTTTCACCGTCTGATCCACTGTGCGTGTGACGTTTTACAGAGTTTTATGACGTGGAGCCCAACAGCGCCAAGGACCTGAGCGAGAGAGGACGGGACCTGTCCGCGCGGGACATTAACCCCGTGATGACGAGCCTGTGCTGCCAGGTGGGCTGCCAAAAGAAAGACCTCACCACCCTGTGCTGAGGAGCGGACAGCAGGGTGAACAGGATCCTCCGGCCACTGTGCGACATCCGCTCACTCTTTCTGCTCGTGGCACGGAAGGCGAGTCAGCGAATCAGCGCGAGAACCTGTAAGATAAGAACACTGTGTAGCTGAAGTTGCCTTGTTCGTTAAAAATGCACGAGTTGCTTGTGGACAGCGAAGACGACGCGGAGACATTTCAACATTTTTATGTTTTTTTCGGGGCTGTTCAACACATTTAAAAGTCTTGATTGTATTTTTTGCGAGTTCTGTCTAATAAATGTTGCTGCATGTTCACGGAGCCATTTGTGTTTATGTAATCAGACGTATTGTTGATTCTAAATGTTTGCTCCACTAGGGGGCGGCAGAGCAATGCAGTTAGCGCTAGGGCCTCGCAGAAAGTGTTCGCGTCGGCTTTCCTCCCACTATTCAAAGGCTGCAATAGGCTAATTGGGTGAGGACTTTGCCCTTGTGACCTGAAGGTTGTAGGTTCGAGTCCCTGGGCACCACTGAGGTTCCCTTGAGTAAGGTACCGTCCCG
>JBBPDA010109656.1:0-10148 GCA_037974385.1 Arnoldichthys spilopterus
CACCGAGTTAAAGAGGATCTGTGTGTCAAGTGAAGTTTATTTCTATAGAGCTTTCTACAACTAACATTGTCACAAAGCAGCTTATTAGAAACTGGGTCCTAGCCCCCGAAGAGCAAGCCAAAGGCAACAGAGGCAATGAAAAAATCCCTAACCTGTAGGAAGAAAACCCAAATGTTACCAGTGATTAAGAATGTTATAAATTGTGATCTGAGTGCAGGCAGAAGGCTCGCTATGAAAGCATAACTAAAGGGGAGACCTAGAAAAAAGCACAGACATGAGGGCATCCTGGGGCATGAGGGAGTGGGGGGTGACAGCATCCAAACATCCCAGTTTACCAGAATACTCTATGGCTGAGAACACTCCAGATCTACCCCTTATCTAGGACTACTCACTTCACAGCTCTAATGCTTGATTGTTTCCTCTGTCTTGGAAGTCGCTTTGCATAAAAACATCAGCCAAATGAATAAAATGTAATGTAAATGAGTAAGAGAAGGCTTGACTAAACAAATGTTTTCAGTCTGGACTTAAATATTGAGTCTGTGTCTGAGTCGCGAACATAATTTGGAAGATTATTCCATAACTCTGGGGCTTTATAAGACCTGTACCTTTCTATGTAGGTGTGGTGGATGATAAGAGAACAAGAGTTCACTCAGATACTGTGGTGTAAGATCGTTCAGTGCTTTATGGGTCAATAACAGTATTTTATAGTCAATGCGAAATTTGATCGGGAGCCAATGCAGTTTGTATAAAATGGGGGTGATGTGATTGTATCTTCTGGTTCTAGTAAGAACTCTTGCTGCTGCATTCTGAACTAACTGGAGTTTGTTTATGCACCTATTAGAACATCCAGACAGTAAAGCATTATAATAATCTAACCGAGAGGTAACAAAGGCATGAAGTACTTTTTCTGCATCGTGTAATGACATTATATTTCTTATTTTAGCAATATTTCTGAGATGAAAGAAGGCAATCCTAGTAATATTATCAACATGAGCTCCAAATGAAAGATTGGGGTCAATGATCACACCAAGATCTTTCACTGCTGTGAAAGATGAAACAGATGATGGGCCTTCAGAGTTACTGTGTGATTGGACAGCTTACTCCAGGCTGCAAGTGGCCCTATTATGAGTACTTTTGTCTTATCAGAATTAAGTAATAGGAAGCTTAGAAGCATCCTAATGCAGTCTAATGCCCTTTACACATTCCTCAGTTACATTAAGTTTCTTACCAGGCTGTGCAGAAATATATAACTGTGTGTCGTTAGTGTAGCAATGGAACTACATGCTTTCGAGTATTATATCACCCAGAGGGAGCATATAAAAGAAAAAGAGCAGGGGGCCTAAAACTTAACCTTGTGGTACACCAAAATTTTCATTATTGCGTGTAGAGAAGTCACCGTTTATATCTACAAATTGATATTGATTAGTCAGATAAGACCTTAACCCTGAAAGGGCCGTTCCCGTAATTCCAACAACATTTTCTATTCTGTCAAGGAGGATGGTGTGAACAATAATATCAAAGGCTGGACTAAGGTCGAGTATCACAAGTAAGGAGACACAGCCCTGATCAGATGCAAGTAGAAGATAATTTACTACCTTTACCAGTACTGTTTCTGTACTATTATGGGGCCTAAAACCTGACCGAAACATTTTGAGAATGTTGTTCCTATGTAGAAATGAGTATAACTGCTGTGCTACAGCCTTTTCTAGAATTTTGAAATAAAAAGGGGTTTGATATTGGCCTATAGTTAGAAAGCTGGCAGGGGTAGAGGTCTGTTTTTTTCAACAGGGGTTTAACAACTGCTAGCTTAAAGGTTTCAGGTACATAGATGATACTGAGGGAAGAATTTATTATTTTCATAAGAGGTTCCATTACTACTGGTAGTATTTGTTTTAGAAAGTGCGTAGGTAGGGCATCTTGGAGGCAAGCTGATGAATTTGAGGAAGAAATCAGTGAAATGAGAACTGTTTCTTGAAGGGGAGAAAAATAATCTAATCGTTGATCTGATATAATTGAATTTTTCAGAAGAGTTTAGTATCAAACTGTCTGGATTTGAATTTATAGACTGAATTTTTTGTCTAATATTTTGGATTTTATCATTTAAAAAGTTCATGAAGTCATTGCTGCTATGTACTGATGCATTGATCATCCAGACTGTTATCAGCAACAAGTCAAAAAGCCAGGGTCTGTCATGGTACAGGGTTGTGTCAGTGCCCTTGGCAAAGGTAACTTGCACTTCTGTGATGGCAATCACAGATGTTCAATGTTGTGAAAAGGAATGGCAACATTAGAAAGTGGTAAATGTTTTACTGTCCCAACTTTTTTTGGAATGTGTTGAAGGTAAAGACAAAACATACTTTGACATATTTTGTGTTCATATTGTCTGCAATGAAATACAAGTCAAAGCAAATTTAGAAATCACTACTTTCTTTTTTTATTTGCGTTTTCCATACCGTCCCAACTTTTCCTGATTTGGGGTTGTAGAATAAGAACTTCAAAATCTTTACATTTATGTCCAGATTTGTGTGTGATGCTAAGATTATCATTATAAGTAACTGCAACGCCTCCTCCCCTGCCAGACGAACAAGGCTGGTGTATATAACTTATATGCAGGGGGACACGCCTCATTTCATGCTATGTACTCATTTTGTTTAATCCATGTTTCTATTAGAAACAGTATATTAACCTCCTTATCAGTGATAATTTCATTGACAGTAAGGGTTTTGGAAGTAAGAGATCTAATATTTAATAGTCCTAACTTTAGGTCAAAAAAATTTAGATGTGCTGCCTGAGAATTTTGTTTGAGGATGAGTATAGGTGTTTCATTTAAAGATTTTGGGAAAATGAGCATGAAGGTGAATTTTTTACACTAATTATGCATAATGATAATGGATAGGTAATTGTTTATGGCTTGGGCCATGCACTTATCCTACCTAGAATACCTGTGCTTGCCAACTTATGCACACACTAATGTTACGGTAAACCTCATTCTCCCCCTCCCATTACTCTCCATTTGAATTTCCTCACATACACCTTAACATTAAATTCTACATAGGCCCCACTGCAGAGCCAAATTGTGTTCTCAATTAGTCACCATCCAGTTGATTTTTTCATCCGAGTCCCATTTGCTTTAACAGACGTTAATTCCATTGAAAGCATGACACAGGAATAAGATGGTATTGGGGCTAATTGCTGCCAGGCCTCGATGGATAAGTTTCTTCTCAGAGTGAAGCTAATTTAGATTTGCACACTAATTGCACCTCCATGCTCAGAACACTTACTTTGGATGCAAGATGCGATTGCATGTTTGAATGGAATGTGTCTGCGCTTATGTTGAGCCAATTATGAATTACACATTTAGTGCCAAGGCATGTAAAGGCTGATATTAGAACACAACAGTTACAGAAGTAAAAAAAAAACTATTTGACCCTTTCTTGATTATAATGCCAAACAGCATCAGTTCTATGTAGGTGAGTTTTGAAGAGTATCTTTTGTAAAGAGCTAATTCCATTAGTATAAAAAATAAAGGAGAGTCTCTGTTTTTCATATTGACATGAACATTGCGAATGAAGAGTGACTACTTTTCATAAAGCCACATTAAGAATTTACACTGTACTGTTTAAACCAGGCAGCACACAGTTATTGCTGTCCAACAAAATGAGAGGTATAATTTTTAGGACTGAGACTGCGCTAATAGCTTTGGCATAAGACACTGCAGCAAATCAACTGACACACTATTGAAACAGCATCAGCCTATATTAATTTCTGCTCACAGAGTGTAAAATATGAAGGGGGTGGTCCACATTATGCAAGCATCAAGCTATCAATTCCTGAGCTTGACCCCTTGAGGCAAGTGACTCACACAAGTGCTGCAGTTAAGACTCATTGTGTATTTTCATTGTTTTATTTCTTCTTGGCTTGGGGATTGTTATTTACTGGCACTATAGCCCTTAGGTTTGGGTTCTTTTATTCCAGAGGGCCAGTATATCAGAAGAGATTGATGATTTTATTGCTCAGACACACCCAGTTTGACCTCATTGGGTAATTGCCAGGCTAAGTGTTAAAATAAAAATCTGCTATCCTAGGCAGTTAGTTATCATGCCTTGGTCTTGTTTTGGAATGCAAGGGACATTTCTGTTTGCAATAAAAGATACAACTTTGTCCTCCAGTCTCCACACAGACTGGAGGAACTCCAAGGGGTAAGCGCAGTGTAGCTGTGCAGGCGTCAGTGAGGCTGCAGCCCAGAGATCGGGGCTGTGGTTCTGGGCCTCTGACGCCGCCGTCGCCCTCGGACACCTCCACAATGGCGCCGAGCCGAAGCTCCGATGCCGCACCGCGAAGGGTGGCTAAGAGGAGCTTCGCCGGCGTGAGGGGGCGGGTCGTAACGGGGAGCACGACCGCCCCAGTGCAGCAGGAGGTGCCAAGGGTTCCCTCTTTCTTGCAGGACAGGCAAGTGACGCCCGAAGCCCCTCCCACCAACCCCACGGAGCCGACAAGTTGGGGGAAGTTGCTGTGGCTGCCATGCACCATTCCCGCGGCTCAAGAAGAGCTGCTGCAAGAGGCCGGGAGTGTCGCCGCGCGCCGCTGTCCGCGCGGCTCAAGTAGAGCTGCAGCCAAGGATTAGGGTTAGGGTTAGGGGCCCGTAGCCCGGGCCACTACCAATAAGTTGGGCACGAACACTGTGGACCCTGTTTTGGACTTTGTTTCTGCCCCCAGGTGTTGCAGGGGGTGCTAGGTGGCATGTGTGTGTTTTGATGCAACGTCCTGCAGAAGCCGGGCTGCTTCCGCGATGTTTCTTGTCGCATCCATTTCCACACCCGGACGGTGTTCCTAGGAGGGGGGGTATGTCAGGAGGGCATCCTAGCCCCACCCCCACAGCTGAGCTGAAGCTCTGGCTCAGCTGTGGGCAGTTATCTAAGGGGTTAAAAGGCTTTTGTGGGTGTCCCTCCTCATCCGACGTTGTTTGTGCTTGTTACACTGTTTTGGTCCATGTCCTTGTGTCGGTCCCCTTTTTAGTTAATAAACTCTCTTGTTTCATGTCAGTCCTGTCTGCGTTTGCTGCCAAACACATCCGGATCATCACAAGCTTGTTTTTGCTCCACACTCCTCAAAATAAAGGTTCTGGAATTAGCTTATTGGCTTGAATGATAGGGTCAAAAAAAGGCTTTAATTAGTATAGAACTTTAACGTGTGTTCTTCTTACTCGAACATCTCATTTACAACCCTTTTCAATCACTTTGTTCTAAAAGGCGCAGGAATTTGTTTTGTGTGCTTGAGCTCATAAAGGGAAAGAAGGAAAAAGAAGATGGTAGAAGGCCAGCACCTTTCCAGATGTCATGGTTTGATGGTCATGGATGGAATGGGGTGGATAAGATGAGAGCAGGGGTTTATGGGTAAATGTGCTTCATGGATAACTGGCTGCAAGAATGACAGGATGGCACAAACTGTATAGTCAAGCACAACACAGTTCTTGAATTAGAGAGAAGCAGGACTATCTTTACCAGAGTCTGAATGGAGCAGCTTTGATTATAAGCTCAGAGTGACCAACATCAGGTCTTATTTTAGATATAAATTCTTAATCTTTTATAAAGGCCCTCATCTCTGGTAAATTGTTTAAATCCAATTTTAACTGAAAATAGAACAAAGGCAACATATCAAGTTTTGAAACTATATAGAATATAGTCATATTTAATTTGATGCCTGCAACATTGGGCCCGGGTCATATTTACCACTGTATTGTACATTATCTCTTAACACTCAAAACTTGGGAACTGAGGAGACCAATTGCTGGAGTTGAGTAAAATGTCCAATTCTTGCTTGATTATAAAATTTCAGTATTCCATGTTGTCTTTGATTTGTTTTCAATGAAAAATGATTGAAATTATTTCATTTAATTCACAAATCATTGCATTCTGTTTTTATTCACATTTTACACAGCCTCCTAACTTTTTTGGATACAGGTTTATATGAAGGAACATTCTAAAACATAATGAGTAGATTCAAAAGATTAAATTATGAAAACATTTAGAATTTATTCACACCTCCTAATATTTCAAAAAATAAGTATACAGCAAGCCAGTGCACATACTGAGGTACCCTTGAGCAAGGTACCGTCACACTACCCTTAACACTGAATATCTATATGAATATCTGGTTATTTCAATACAAAGGCTCCTTTTGATAGGGGTAGCATATATTAGGCAGCAAGTAAACAGTGTGTTTTTAAAGCTGATGTGCTGGAAACAGGAAAAATGGACAGGATTAAGGATCTAAGCCACTTTGACAGGGGCTTTATTGTGATCCCTAGAGCATCTTCAAAATGGCAGGTCTTGTGGAGTATTCCAGGCATGCAATAGTTAGTACCAAGTAAAACGTATCCAAGAAAGGACAGCCAGTGAATCTAAGACTGGATCATGGCACCCAAGGCTCATTAATGCATGTGGGCAGTGAAGGCTATAAAGTGACTGCTGACTCTGTTAGAAAGGGTTCGGAACACACAGTCAGAGCTGTTTCACCAGCATTAGGGGGACCTATCCAATATTAGGCAGGTGGTGTTATTGTTATGGCTAATTGGTGTAGGTGTAATGGGCTCATGTTCACATACGTGTGGCAATATAGTGTACAATTTATTGACTTTAGTGTATGACTCTAAATTGTTATGCTATTCAGATGGCCGAATCATACCATATATACCCACAGTGCGCTTAACCTATTTTCTTACTGGAATGTTGAAATACAATGGACAGTAAACAGTGGATTTCCTTCCAGGAAGCTGAGCTGGGTAGTATTTATTTAGTTACATATGATTTAAAATGAAGAAAGATAGAAGTGACTTTTGTTGTCATCGTAAATACACTCAATCACACATCAAGTGCACCACAAAGAAATGTAACGTTTGCATTTAACCCTTGTTAAATGGAACCCAAGTCAGGACTTGGACCTGTGACCTTCTGTGCACAAGGGCAAGGTCCTAGCCACATTTAGGTGAGAAGATTTGCATGTTCCTGAGTATGTTTAATGGCTAACACTTTTACTTCTATTGCCGTAAAAACGTTGACTGACAGCTTGGGCTGCTCTCACTTTAGAATTTTAGGTTTTCATTTTATGTACTTTAAATAATAGGTAGGTGTACTTTATAGATCCCCAAAAATATATATTTTTTATTTGAAAGTACTATGAAATGGTCCTAAAAAGCAAGTAACAAATAGCAAGAGAATTTCATTTCCAGTTCAATAAATATGACCGCTGGAGTCATATACTGTTTGTCCATTTTTTCCAGAATATTTTCAGGCACATTGACAACCGTTTGGCCAAAAAGTCTGAAATTGGTATGCCACATTTGCTTCTAGGAGGGGCATGACCCTAGCTTATTACAACCCGACAATCTGTCGAGTAATGCCACCTGGTAAAACATCAATGCAAAAAAATCTAGTACTTGACCAACCAGCATTTTGTGACATAAAGGATCAAACTTTACAAAAAATAAAACCAAGCATTCTTTGGAAGCATGCAAAATTTATGGTCATATTTCACAATGCGACTAGATTACTCTGTACTTGAGCAATTTGTGAAATGACACACTATTTACTTAGTTACTAGTTAATTTAAGGAATTAATTTTATTCATAGAAAGGGACTTTTGTCATTTAATTTTAATTCAGTCAAAGGTTTAGGCCACATAGTTCATGTGCTCATCCTATTAGATTTTATTGTTCTCTTCCTCTAATTCATCTTCACTCTCCTATTTTTAAAACAAACTTATGTTATTCAGGAAAACATTGTTATTCAGGAAAACATTGTTTGGAGAAATGTCTTTAAAACATTAAGAAGAGGGTAACAAAATAATGCAGATTTCAAGAATATGTACTGGGACAATAGTAATTAAAAGCCTAATTCCTAATCTGTGTAATGCTGGTCATACATAGTAAACATACACCATTAACACTTTTAAGTAATAGAATTCATAGTCATACTCATGCTAAATGCTCTTGTGACATCTTGTGGTTTGTTGTTATTATTGCATAGAAGACAGCAGGATGACACGCATACAATCATTGGGCAAATCAGGATCAAATATTCTTCACAGAAGTTCAAAATTACTGCTGCCCATCGCTTTTCATTTATGGTTTGTCCGCCACCCTGTCCTCTATTTTTCCTTGATTAGTTTTTGACAACAGGACTACTGATCACATGTTATTTGGATAGTGGACTATTCTCAGCACTGGTGCTGGTATCAGTGTATCAAGCACAATGGTGTTGGTGAGGGTCTAACATATCAGCATTACTGCTAGGTTGGGTGTGGACCCTCTCTCAAGAGCAGACCTGCAGTCAAAAAGTGAGTCACACACCAAACCTTAAACATATATGGTTAAGCATAAAAAATAAATAAATAAAAATCACTGAACTGCCTCTCTCTTTCTTATATATATATATGAAAAACACCACCATAAGGGAAAGGAAACACTACCCATACCACATCTTTCACCATGATTGACCTTTTTTAATCCATAAATGTCCATAAGCCAGCATCAAATCAATAAAGAAACTGTTTCAATCCAAACACCACTTAGATTTGACATTTAAAAAAAGTGACATCACACTAAAACTGTGGTAATTTAAAATCACAGTGTTCTCTAGGAATGTAAAAAATAACCAAATAAAATTAAAAGCACAAATAAGAGTTAACCATGTTCCTGTTGATAAAGCCAATAAACATCCTCCACACAAAATGTCTCTTAATGTATCTAACCAAAATGTAGTGGAAATGTGCCGTGCCGCCCCCCCCCACCAGGAAAGTGGATCCTTAAACTGTGCAATTTGGGAAAATAGAAAAATAACTAATTTTAAACTTAAGAACCACATGGAAACACAGCCTTAAACAGCTTAACATGTATGTCTATTTTTACACAACCAGATACTTATTGCTGAATCGCGAACACAATGTACCCCCCCCCTTTCAATACATTTAATAGAGGTTCTAGGTTGGGGGATGGGAAGCTTAAGCAAAAACAGTATTTGGAGAGAATCTTAAATCTAGGCTTGCAAAGTTGGGCCTCTCCAGAAGTGTATGGCCTTGTTGCTAACACTTGGCAGACCTGAAAATCAACTGCAACTCCCTTATTACAAGATTAAAGCTAAAAAGTGCTTAATCTTCATCTTCTTGTCCCTCATCATCATCATCCTCCTCCTCCTCCTCTTCATCGTCATCCTCATCATCATCATCATCTTTTGATTTGCCTGCTGATGCTCCACTGCCTGCTTTGCCTTTTCTCCTGTAATTTGCCATGTCCTGAAAGGAAGTAAAGCTCAGATCACCTTTGAATACTACAGTAAAACAGTTTGGACAGACACAAGCAATTGGCAGTTTGGAGGTCACTGGTATGCAACAAAAGCTGAAGTTTTTTGCCTGCATTTCAACATAAACCTAACAGATAGTGAATTTGGATACAAATTATGAAGAACAGGATCAGTACATGGACTGCCTTGGCAATGACACTTGTGTTTTACCTACAAACTGAATGGACTTCATAAACTAATCTTGGTCAATTTCATTCAAAATACAGAAAAATCTAAATTAATGTCAGCTCTCACCTTCTGGTACTTGACCTTGAGTTTGGTGGCCTCTGAAAGGAAGGGTTGCTTCTCAGAATCTGACATATTGTTCCATGATTGGCCAAGCCTCTTGGCTACATCCCCAATGCCCATGCTGGGGTTCTGAGCTTTGATACCGGGCCTGCGGTCAGCACAGAACAAGAGAAATCCTGACCTACAAAAATAAAAACAGCTCATTAATCACAGTTAAAAAGTTAAAACTTCAATGTATCTTCTTTATACCATCCACTTGCAGGACTATACATACGCTGGCCTCCTAGGTGCATTGGGATCCTTCTTCTTCTTACCCCTTTTGCCTGGATTATAGTTCATCATTTCTTGGTCATAGCGAGCCTTGTCTTGCTTGGCCATTTCTTCAAATTTAGTCTTCTCTTTTGGAGACATAACCTGGAACCACAGACAAAAATGATATTCGGAAAGTATTCAGATCCCCTTCAATTTTTCACTCTGTCATATTGCAGCTGTCATGTGACTTGCACTGAGGAGAGGCCTCCAACAGGCCACTCTGCCATAAAGCCCTGACTGGTGGAGGGCTGC
>JBBPDA010109658.1:0-10147 GCA_037974385.1 Arnoldichthys spilopterus
CTCCTCTCCCCTCCTCTACTCTATTCTCTTCTCTTCTACTCTTTTCTATTCTCCTCTCCCCTCCTCTACTCTATTCTCTTCTCTTCTACTCTTTTCTATTCTCCTCTCCCCTCCTCTACTCTATTCTCTTCTCTTCTACTCTTTTCTATTCTCCTCTCCCCTCCTCTACTCTATTCTATTCTCTTCTCTACTAGACCATCTGTAGCATATGTGACGGTTACTAAGCTACTAGCTATATACAAAGATAAATGTTGGAAAACCAGCCTATATAACGGATCCCGCTTTGCTGTAGGTTGGGGGAGTTTTTAAGATGTTCATATGTTTTGTGAACGTCACTACGCCGCCGGTAGTTTATTAGCTATTAGCGCTAGCTGCCTAACGACACTTACACCACCAAACTGTTTTTAGATCATTCATGCTACAACTGTACCAAGTACTCACCGATTATGGACATTTCCCCTGCCATTTCTTCAGCCCGGTGTGAAAAATGTCGCTACTTGGAGTGTTATCATCCACTAACTACTGCTGAACCGGTAGACGGACATGTCTGTGCACATGTACACGTCCTACTTGCAGTACTGTCACGCGCTTATGGGGAATGTAGTCTTTTTCCTAGAGCGGCGTTGCGGCATGCGTCGGAAGCCCCCACCCTAAAAACTACATTTCCCGAGCGTCAACTTGCGGGGCCGGGTTTTTTTTCCCAACGCTGTTTGCGTCAACACGTCACCTGATACAATGACGTATGTGGCCGCGTCCCAAACAGCAAACAACCGTGTACGAGGAGTAGTACGCTACCTCTAGCCGTGCACTTAAGTAGTGTAAAGTAAGGAAGCGTACTGTTTGGAGCACAGTCGTCGGCCCGCCCCCAAAACCACGACAAAGAGATTTCATTGGACAACGTCACTTAAAACCGTGAGCTGATGATTCGACCTTGGTTCCTTGGATTGGTTCCCCCAACACCGCTCGGCAAAGAGGTTCTGCAACTATTATCGCTATTTTTTTTAAATACTAATTATTATCCTTAAAAAGAATTATCATTAAGGCAAATGCTACATTCATAAATGGCGTATGATAAAAAATTAAACCACTGATTAAAAGGCTTTTTTGTAGACCTGGCATGTTCAAGATTCAAATGTTTACTTGTCAAATACACAGTCATACACGTACAACGTGCAATAAACTTTAACCCTGAATTGCAGAGTTAATAATAATAATAATAATAATAATAATAATAATAATAATAATAATAATAATAATAATAATAATAATAATAATATTAACAAAAACAACATTATTATATTATTATTATTATTATTATTATTATTATTATTTTCTCTTTGTTTTACTATATTGTATATATGCCTTTTCCAGAATGTTTTTTTATCATGAGAAATTTGTATTATATAATAAATGAGAGGGGGAGAGAAACCGGCCCTTGACTATGTTGATCGGTTGATTGAACGGCAGAGGGCGCTCCCGAGCAAGTCAAAAATGAAAGGGTTTATAGGGAGCTTTCGTGCAAAACTGTCAGTTGTGAATGCTCGGTGTAGTTGTTCAGCTTGAAATATTTCAGCACTGTTACCCCATTTTAAAAACAGTTCAGCTCCAGTTGCAGGACTTATCATAATAACTTGTGCACATTATTGACGTCAGAGAGCACGGCCAGCCAATGAGATGCTCAACTCACTAACCAATCAGCACACAGTAGCTAGGACGAACAGTGAATTCCTTGTAGAGGTGTTTGGAAAACAACAAACTGGTTGTGACTTGTGTGTTTGTGTTCCAAGAGTTATAATGAAATAGTTATAATTGATAGTTGATCACCATTGATCAGCCAGGAAGTGGTGAGGAGCAGCTGAGGCCTAGTGGTTGGAGAAGAAGGCTTACAAATGGAGAATCACCTGTTCAAGCCCCAGGACCAGCAGGGAAAACATTGGAGGGGTGAGTGACTAAATAATATCCCGCATCCACGGCTGAAGTGTGGTTTGGCCTAGGCATCCACCCCCCCTAGCTGCCCCCAGGTGCAGGTGTGCAGCCCACTGCTCCTGCTCTTGGTGTGTGTGTGTGTGTGTGTGTGTGTGTGTGTGTGTGTGTGTGTGTGTGTGTGTGTGTGTGTGTGTGTGTGTGTGCACAGGTGTAACCATTGGGTTAAATGCAGAAGACACATTCACTGTTCGCATTGTGTAAGTGACACATAATCCCTAAAGTTCTCAACCCACTCAGACCACATCTACATGACACAGATGTTCTCTGGTTTCACCTCAGGAGCACAAGCACTGATCTAGACTCAGCTTTTGTGACAGTGATGGTGGTAAATGTGTTGTCTGCGCTGGCGCTGGAGTGTTTGGTTAGCCAACACTGTTGTGTTGTGGGCAGTTGTGGCCTAGTGGTGAGGACATTGCCCATGGGACCTGAAGGTCGCAGGTTTAAGTTCCCTTGAGGTTCCCTTGAGTAAGGTACCGTCCCGCTACACTGCTCCCCGGGTGCTGTTAATGGCTGCCCACTGCTCCACATGTGCACGTGTGATGGGTTAAATGCAGAGGTCACATTTCATTGTGGTGCTCGAGTGTGTTCACAATAACGAATCGCTGTGTTACCATATCACACCAGAGAGAAGCGATACCCCACTGCTTATCAGTGCGTTGTATCTTCCACTGCTCTTCGGCGCAGGGCCTCTTAACTCTTCTAGTTTTGCAGTGCGCCCCTCCATAGCTCGTTTCCCTCCTGGCGGAGAAGGTGGTGTCCCTTATCTCCCCAGAATTTGGGTCCTGTTCTAAAACCCCATTGCCGACAGTGAGCAGTGTTAGTGAAAGTGACTATTTGTCATTGTGAACATGCTCAAGCACCTCAAATAAGCAGCTACCAACAGTGCCCGGGGAGCAGTGTAGCGGGACGGTACCTTACTCAAGGGAACCTCAGTGGAGCCCAGGGACTCGAACCTTTACAAATATAAAACAGATGAAGAAAAACGACTGTCCCGGTTAAATATAATTTATTAAACGTTGCATAAAGAGGTTTATTTTATTTATTTACTGCTGGAATATAATAAAGAGCAACTTCTCTGTGTAGGAACATCATTTACACACACACACACACACGCACACACACATCATTGCACAAAAAGAACAAACATGTATATAAATATAAGAGTAAATATTAATGACGTATTAAACAATGATCTATAGTTCTATGAATTCCGGATCCCCGTATTGGCTAACAGACTTCTGCAGGCCACGTCAGTCCGCGTTGCTCAACGCCCGTTTCGACACACTGTACAGGAAACCGACGTTAGACAGCGGGCGAGTGATTTTCTGTGTCCTCTCTCGCAGGGTCTGCACACTCTGCCGGAATGAAGCAACCCGAGTCTCTGGGACAGTCGTTGCCCTCGTCGTCCTCCTCTTCGCCCTTCGTCTCCACCAGGTCGTCTCCTGTGGGGGACAGCAGAGTGAGGTTAGGGCTTCCGCGTCCCCTCCTGCTGCCTAATTACATCTCAGCCAAGCAAACCAGGTTTGGGTTTCGGCGAGCAGCCCTAATGGAGTTAATGTTAATGACATGACTGCGTCTCTCGCCGGTGACTGACTGCATGTTGCGGGTCAGAGCCGGAACGGCGCAGCCACGCACCACCTGTTCACATCCGTGTAGCCATTAATCCCGGCCTGCGTTCGCACCAACCTCCTCTGTTTGACTTTTCGTGCTGTCGAGATTAACACAAATATGTTCGGGACATTTGGTCGCTGTGCCGTGCTCGGAATCTGCTAGAAAATGTAGGTCATCGCCCAGTATTTCAGCTTATTTTCGGTTTCTTGTTTTGAGTCATGCCCTTAGCGCTGCAACAGTGTCAGTGCTGACGAGGTCATTTCCTTCATTTGCATAAGGGTCACAGTCTTATTGACCTTAATTTTCAATTTTCACTTGGAATGAAGTGAAAGTGACTGTTTGTCATTGTGAACACACTCAAACATCACAACGAAATGTGACCTCTGCATTTAACCCATCACACGTGCACACGTGGAGCAGCGGGCAGCTACCAACAGCTCCCGGGGAGCAGTGTAGTGGGACGGTACCTTACTCAAGGGAACCTCAGTGGTGCTCAGGGACTCGAACCTGAGACCTTCAGGTCCCAAAGGCAGCGTCCTCACCACTAGGCCTCCACTGCCCTATGTACCGTATGTAGTAATAGAGACCATAAAACATAGTGTTGCTGTCCAGGCAAAACCACGTATCTCCATTTTCGTTTTTCTGCGTCAACGCAGGACTTCGGCCTTTACACCTCAATGATGAACAGACCAATAGAAATTCTCCAAAATCTCTCTGTTCTTCCATTAACCTTCAACCCCGAATCAGAAGAAGTTGGGACGCTGTGCAAACTGTCCATAAAACCTGAATGCAGTGATTTGCAAATTACCAGCAAGAGTCCAGTGTGGCCTAGGCACCATGCCAGCCACACTTGCCACCAGGGACAAAGACTCTGCCCCACCAGGTGGGATAACCATGGGCTTCAGCCCAAGTGGGACACACGGCCTCGTCTACGGTACGCGATGTCATCCAAAGGTTCCGAAATGCACACTTGAGTACATACATTCAGTTTAAACATTTGATATGTTTTCTATGTTCCGTATGAGTTTCTGACATTTGCAAATCATTTCATTCTGTTTTGTTGACATTTTTCACAGCGTCCCACAATTTTTTGGAATTGTACATGAGAAGTAACGAATAATTTTGCCTGAAAAGCTTCAGTTTTGGAGATGCTTGTTTTTTTCTTGGACAGCAATGATATTTCAGGCAAGTTTTATGTTGCAGTTGTGGTTGTAGTTCCTGCACAGCACGCTTTTCATGATTCTACACTTTGTCCCGGGTCTAAATATTGAAAACCCTGCGAATACTGTGAAGGCTGCTCTGCAAAACCAGACTCTACAGCAGTTCCCATCCCAGTAAACCAGTCCAGTTCACTGTGGCGAGGGCACCTGGTTCGGCCCATGTGCCCCTACTTTATACTGTAGAGCCATTTTTTGAGAATGACCGCTTTGGTACCGTAAGGGTTAGCGCCTGGATGGGCCTACAGGGGGCGTTGGCGATGCCTCACCTTGGTGAGGGCAATCGGTGCTTTGTGTGTCCCACTTGGGCTGAAGCCCATGGTTATCCCACCTGGTGGGGCAGAGTCTTTGTCCCTGGTGGCAAGTGTGGCTGGCATGGTGCCTAGGCCACACTGGACTCTTGCTGGTAATCTCTCTCCCCTTTCCCTCTAACCCTAACTCAAGAGTGAGTCGCGGTAGCGGCGCAGGTACGTTACAGGTACTCACTGCCTATGTCGTAGATGACTTCTGAGGCAGCCAGGAGCTTGCGCCTGTGCTCTGGGTCGGTCACGTTCAGTTCAATCAAATGCTTCTCTCGCAGGTGCTTCAAGTCCTCCACTGTCTGGTAGCCATTCAGTAGCAACGTGGAGACATATTGCTGAGGAAGCGAGGTGGAAAGTTGGTGAAAAGGCCGAGCATGAGTTAAGTGCTGCTGTAGCACTGGGGTTGATATTTAGAATTTTTTTTTACCTCCAAATGTAGCCTCTCCAGTAGCTCCAGCAAAGTTTTGGGTCGGGGTCTCCTGGACAGTCTCTGAGGCCTAATCTTTGGGGCCTCCTCCTCGGTCTCAGCCAGCACATTCACATAGATGAACTTAAAATTTCCCACTTTGTTGTTCAGCATGCCGGTCCATATCCCCATGGGGGGTTTACTGATGATGCTGATAATGTCCCCGACCTGAAAGACAGACGTACTTAAAGCACCGCTTCATCCCACCCAGCTCCAACCTCTCTGTCCTGTTGTGTGTACCATAAGCTGCATCAGCTATTAGTTATGCATTGCATTTGATGTCACTTGGCCAACGCTTGGTCAACGCTTGGTCAACCTTTTTCCAATGTGTCACTTTATTTTAATATTATGTCACTTCGTTCCTGTCACTATAGTATTATGTGCCAACCGTGACTTCAGTGTTAATATTATTTGCACAATTTCCTGTTGCACTGGCATCACTGTCTGCACCACCTGCTTTTAACTGTCACATGATCATTTACCAGTGAACTATGACTACATTTTACTGTCTGTCTGTCTGTCTGCCTTCCTCTCTGTCTATCTGGCTATCTGTTTGTCTGTCTCTCTGTCTAATTATCTATATGTCTATCTGGCTGTCTGCCTGTCTGTCTGCCTGCCTGTCTGTCTGACTGTCTGTCTGTCTGCCTGTCTGCCTGTTTGCCTGTCTGCCTGGCTGGCTGGCTGTCTGTCTGTCTGTCTGCCTGTCTGTCTGTCTGTCTGTCTATCTGCCTTCCTCTGGCTATCTGTTTGTCTGTCTCTCTGTCTAATTATCTATATGTCTATCTGGCTGTCTGCCTGTCTGACTGTCTGTCTGTCTGTCTGACTCTGTCTGTCTGCCTGTTTGCCTGTCTGCCGGCCTGTCTGACTGGCTGTCTGTCTGTCTGTCTGTCTGTCTGTCTATCTGCCTTCCTCTGGCTATCTGTTTGTCTGTCTCTCTGTCTAATTATCTATATGTCTATCTGGCTGTCTGCCTGTCTGACTGTTTGTCTGTCTGCCTGTTTGCCTGTCTGCCGGCCTGTCTGCCTGCCTGGCTGGCTGTCTGTCTGTCTGTCTGTCTGCCTGTCTGTCTATCAGAGCACTCTGTGTTCTCCTACACAAATGTTGCTTTGTTTGCCACAAATGTTGCTATGTCGCTCTAGAACTTTTACAGTTTTCTCCCCAGGTTCTACTTCTGTATCGTATCCCTCACATGCTCGAGAAGGTTCTCCACAGTCCTGCTGTTCTATACTACTCCTCATTCACATCCTGCTGGAACATTCTCCCCATTTCACACTGTTCCAGAATGTGACCCACTCTAGCTCAGTTGGTCAGTAAGCTTTGTTGGAGTTGGTCAGTTCTGGGTCAGTGTGCTCTGGACTGTAGATGGACAAAGCCCATGTTTTACTGACCCAGTTAGAGAAATGTCAAGAAATTTTGTCTTAAAAGGTGAAAACTATAACACGCATCTCCTGAAAAAAAAAAAAAAACGATGATGATGCATCGCTGACCTTGAGTTTGAGGGAGTCTGTATCATATGGACTTGGCACGAAGTCCGTGTGCACTATGGCTCGTCCACAGAACTGACCGGTGTAGGGCACGTCCTCCTCCAGCCTCAGGCTGTCCCTGTTACTGGACACATCCGAATTGCTGGTGACTCCACCTGAGCCAATAGAGCAGAACACAATACACATAAGAACTTGTTGTTCTGGCCTCCCGGTCCTCTGTAATCAGGATCTTTTGATGTGTGGGTGCTTACTGGACGAGCTCTGTCCGCTGTGGAGACTTTCTAATGAGTTGCTGGTTCTGTGTGAGGTTTTTCCTGCTGGAGAGCCGCTCTCTGCTTCCCCCTCTGCTTCTCTGTCTGTGTCATCACCCTGCAACAGGATGAGTGTAGAATGTGAAGGCTGTGCCACCATGCTCGTATTAATGTGTGTGTGTGTGTGTTTACGTTTACACAAGCGGAATCTCACTGAACATTTCCAGTTAACCCCTTAAAGTGTGTATAAAGGCCGGCAAGTCCGTTTAGCAAACGTTTGATGTCATATTAGTTTAACAGTAGGTTAAGGGTGACGTCAGTCTGTCTGTCTGTCAATCAGTCAGTCAGTCAGTCAGTCAGTCAGTCAGTCAGTCAGTCAGTCAGTCAGTCAGTCTGTCTGTCTGTCTGTCTGTCTGTCTGTCTGTCTATCTATCTATCTATATCTATCTATCTATCTGTCTATCTATCTATCTATCTATGCAGACTTGTGAAATTACAGTACTCAAGCTTTAAATCTGAATGGATGTAATTTTTGTCAAGAGGAAGGGCCTGGGTGTAAAAAAAAAAAAAAAAAATCCCAATCAGAAAACTGGTAAAATGATCATAATTAGATTTTCCAGGCAGTTGTTGAGCCCTGCACTGCAGCGCTGTGAGTCTGTGAGGTTTGCTGAGTGTTCCAGCAGGCCTATGCTGAACAGACCCCGTCTGGCCTGGTTGAATGCTGTATTAACAACACCGGCATTCCGGCCGGCCGTTACCTTGGTGACAGGCCTGGGCACAGTTTGTCTAAAAGAAGCGGTTACAAAAGTGATATTATCGAGGAAACACATCTCACTGAGGGAGAACCGTCACGGCTTTTAGACGTCTGTAGCGCTGAAGCACATGATGCACATTGGGGAGGTCAGCTCATGCTGGAGCAGCGCTAAAAACTGCATGTAGACCAGCACGCTCATGTAGACCGGCACAGTCACACTTATATAGACCAGCATGCTCGTGTAGGCCAATGCACTCATGCTCATGTAGACCAGCGCAGTCATGCTTATATAGACCAGCACGCCCATGTAGACCGGCGCAGTCACGCTTATGTAGACCAGCATGCTCATGTAGACCGGTGCAGTCACGCTCATGTAGACAATCACACCCGCGTAGACAAGCATGCTCATGCTAATGTAGACCAGCACAATCACGTACACCAACACACTCATGTAGACCAGCATGCTCACATAGACCTGCCTGCTCATGCTCACATAGACTGGTGTAGTCGAAGTGACGAAATTCACGTAGCCAAACAAGCGCACGCTAATATAGACCAGCACAATCACATAGACCTGCATGCTCAGGCAGACCACCACGTTCACGCAGACCAGCACGTTCCTGTACACCAGCATGCTCATGCAAACCATTATGCTCATGCAGACCAACATGCACTCATAGACTGGCACTCTCACATAGAGTAGCACATTCATGTAGACTGGTAGACTCACATAGAGCAGTATGCTCACCTAGACCACCACGTTCACACAGACCAGCACGTTCACATACACCTGCATGCTCAGGCAGACCACCACGTTCACACAGGCCAGCACGTTCACGTATAGACTGGCACTCTCACACAGAGCAGCACACTCACGTAGACTGGCACACTCATATAGGGCAGTATGCTCACATAGACTGGCACACTCATACAGAGCAGAACGGTCACGTACAGTGGCACGTTTATGTAGACTGGCATGCTCACTTAGACCGGGACACTCATCCAGAGCAGAACGGTCACATAGACTGGCATTCTCACGTGGTTGGAAGACTTGGCTTTTCTGAATTAGTCAGAGTGCTTGTAACATTTGGACAGTTCTGAGTGACCATGTCACTCCTAAGCACCTGAGAGAGAGAGAGAGAGAGAGAGAGAGAGAGAGAGAGAGAGAGAGAGAGAGAGAGAGAAACAACTGTTAATCTGCATTACAGAAAGCTGCAATATGCAAATGAGCTTTCTGACCAATAAGAGTGGGAGCTGCCACAGAGGCGATACTACCACAATATTTGCTCCGTGATATGATATTATTGCCGTTGTGCCACTGTAAAGCAGGTGCTGTGTTATGTATAAGAGTCTCTGCAGCCGCCTCTCCCACTCTGACCACTGACCTAGCAATTTACACAAACAAATGAGGTCTTGCGCCACCTTGTGGACTTCAGAGGCAATGTTTTTTTTAGAGTAGCATATGCACCAAAATAAAAGTCTCTTCAATATATTTTAAATATGATAAAATTCTATAAAAAAAAGCACTGATACTTAGCACCACTGTCTTGTTATAATGTGTTGAAAAATGTCTCTGAACAGAGGACAAACATCGTGGCTTTTTCACCGCTAAGAAAAAGTCGTCAGTTTGGCACGTGATGGAGTAAACGTACTTCCGTCTGAGGGACGTGTCTGTTTACGACGACAATCTGCCAAACCATTTCTGTACGCCGTGCATTTAAGGTCCAAAAGTGCGCACTGTAGTTTCTCTGGATGCCAAGAGTCTAATTGTTAGTTTGAAAAAGATTAGGGTGCAATTAGTGAGCCACACCCACAAATTAGCCTATTTAGAGCCGTCGTACACTGAAAGCACCTCTTTTTGCTGCCTCTATATGTCTCTCTCTCTTTCTTTCTCTCTCTCTCTCTCTCTCTCTCTCTCTCTCTCTCTTTTTCTTTCTCTCTCTCTCTTTCTCTCTGTCTCTTTCTCTCTCTCTCTCTGTCTCTCTCTCTTTTTCTTTCTCTCTCTCTCTCTCTCTCTCTCTCTCTCTTTCTCTCATTCTCTCTCTCTTTCTCTCATTCTCTCTCTCTCTCTCTCGC
>JBBPDA010109659.1:0-10146 GCA_037974385.1 Arnoldichthys spilopterus
ATGACAAAAAGAAATAATACATATATTCTATATATATATATATATATATATATATATATATATATATATAAAAGAAAGTTGGATTTTGTTAGAATGACTTAGGACTTAAATGTCTTCTTTTCTTTTTAGCCAGGAGCTGTTTTACCAGATTTTAATATACGATTTTGGTAACTTTGGTGTCCTACGACTATCAGTAAGTCTTTTTTTCTTGCTTTTCCTTTGCAATTGAAAGGAATATCCAGTTTTGTCAGTCTTTTCCATATATGTGCACAGTCTATCACAGCGTATATGTAATTTACCAATGATTGGAAAATCAAACTATTATTATCCACCTGATATTGGAATTACAACTGATAACTATTACATCATTTAGCATATATTTTGATCTCACACATGCAGTCACTGGTGGACATTTAAATTATTTTACACACACACACAAAAAAAACATTTTTTAGCCATTTAAGTTAGTCACACCTAACACCTATTTTAGAATAAATGTGGGTTAAAAAGGGATGATTAGAGCCTAAAAAACAGTACCCCGGTGTTGCATATACTAAGAATTTCCATTGTAGCTCTTTAAGTTCACTGTGATTGTGTAGATTTTGATTCCGTGCTTCTTTCTTGCTAAAAATAGATTTACAAGTCATTATTTCACAGAAATAACAATGTCTTTAAGCTAATCCTTCCATCTCTGCAGATAATATTTAATGTGTTTGTAGCTGATTGAATTGTTGTTTTTAATTGTAAAGATTGTGATAACTTTTTTTAAAATCACTGCCAGTTTTAAATGTTTATTTTTCTGTTATGACCCTCATACTGCACAGGTTTGATATTTATAAGTTGTACTATTACAGAGCCCAGCCCCTCTTTATGAGTTAGCAATGCTGGCGTTGGACTCCGAGGAGAGTGGCTGGACAGAGGAGGATGGGCCCAAGGAAGGACTCGCTCAATACATCGTAGACTTCTTAAAGAAAAAAGCTGAAATGTTGGAGGATTACTTCTCTGTGGAGATCGATGAGGTCAGTCACTTCTGCTGTAGTTCTGAAATAAACACAATGTAGAGTCGTGATCTTTGATCTCACCATAATCATACAACTGTTTGTCAGAGTAGTGTTGGACTTTGTTGTATATGACCACAAAGTGTAACCGATATGTTCGTGCTGTGCTCACTTGAGTTGCCTGAAAACTACTTGAAAACAAATTTCAGCCTCTATAGCTTTTTAGACAACTCCCAATTCAGCTTTAAAGATTCCTAACAGAACTGGTGATCAAGGTTATTGCAATAAACTAAAAATCCATAAGATTTGACCCTAAAAATGATATATGAATATACAAAATGTAAATAGGAAAAAACTTAAAAAATGAACAGTCACTAAAATAAAATATTTGAGGTCTATGCAAATAGCCTTTTAAGCACTTTTAAGCTATAAGTCTGGGTACTGTATTATTACTGCTAAAACTTTAACTGAAATGGTAAATAAAATATATATTTTACGTAAGGTATGAAATATTCAGTTTAATTTATAAGATTTTTTTAAAAACTTGAAACATTTTGAAATTTCAGATATTTTGGTGTAATGGCTAAAAGACTTTTAAGTGTTTTCTTTACATAGTCAGCGGAATATCTATCTTCATATTAAACCTAATGTGCCTTTTGATGCTGGAGAAAGTGCTGAAAACAGCGTAACAAATAAATATATTTGGTAACTACTTTTCCTTCAGTCATCTCTGGTTTTTATTCACATGGACACATGAGAGGGGTGAGTGCACTGTATTAGGTCATACAAAGTTATTTTACACTACTTAAGTCTGTTATGTGGTGATTTATTTAATACTACTGCAAAGGATGTTTTCAGTATTCACAATAATTTTGTACTGTAATTTTTATATGCGCAAGATGACATTAAAGAGTATCAGCACTAAAGTATTAGCCTTGATGTTACTTGGTATTGAATTTCAAAGGCAATATTGCCCATCCCTGTCCTGTAGTATCCATGTCTAGTCCACACTTTACTTGTTGACATTGTTTCTTTGCTGGACTTTCACCACTAGGTGGCACTGTGGCACATAACGGAAATCATACATACTATTTGACTTCTGAGCAGTTTAGTTAACCTAGTTTATTCTTTTCTCTTTTCCCACAGAAAGTAAATTTTTTAATTGCATCCTTGAACACTATAACCTCTCCACATCTCCTTTTCAGGAAGGGAACCTGACTGCTCTTCCACTTTTGCTTGATAACTACACTCCTGCAATGGAAGGACTGCCATTGTTCATCCTGCGCTTAGCTACAGAGGTTTGCAACCTGCTATGGTTTGTCTAAGAACCATTAAGTTGTACAGTGAGGGGAAAAGACTGAGCAGTCACAATAATCATTTTTGTTGTGTGTAATCCAGGTGAACTGGGACAATGAGAGAGAGTGTTTTCGGGACTTCAGTAAAGAGTGTAGCCAGTTCTACGCCATAAGAAAATTGTACACACTGGAGACCGAGGCAACAGACACTCCAGTAAGCCGCACACCTACTTCACTTTTACTCACCAGAGCTACCGTAGAAGTGACTCAAAAACTAATCCGTGCTTTAGCCCTGGAGTGTTCAGCGTGGTCCTGGAAAGCCGACGTTCAGCACAGTTTGGCAATTTACCTGCTCAAGCACACCTGATTGAAGTTTTATTAGTGTAATCATGCACGTAGTGTAATCACCAGCAGGATCAGAGATGAATGGCCCTTCTAAAAGCTTATTCATTTGTTGCATTAATAATTCAGTCCTTTTAGTAAAAACCTTTTCCTTTTCACTTAGGGTGGTGTGCAAAAAGCACAAATTAACAGATTTCAGCCAAAAAATGTCACTACTTTATTTTTTGCACAAGAGCTACAAGGCTGATGTTTACTAATGCTTATAGAATTGCGAAAATATGTTTATGGTTATCTGTACGAGATTCTAATATCTTTTAAAATGGACAAACATACAGATACATGGCTAAAGCAGTAGCCATTCTGAAGCCTGTTTAAAATATTTTTCAAGACAAGAGTATGCCAGACTATCTCAGAAACAAAATAAACAAGTTAATCTCAGATTATTTAACACCTCGACAGGACTTAAAGGGAGTATAATGATTAAGCTGTACAGGTTGCACACAATAGGCATTGGCAACATGACAATTTTGTCTATCTTTTCTAAGCATATTGTACTTAAAGTACACTGACCAACTACATCTTTTATTACAAAGAGTATTATCTTCTTAATAATCATAATACACATTGACAGAATAATTGTACACAACCCGGCTATAAACTTCTATAGCTTATTAGCTCCATTAGATTTGTAGCTCTAATGTAAAACTATAAAAGCAAATTTCAAATAATAATAATTTGATTTTTTTTTTTTGCCCAAACCATTGCTTCAGATTACATTGACCAAGTTGTGTGTTCCTGTAGGACATGGAGCCAAGTTGGCAGTGGAAGGTTGAACACGTTCTCTTCAAAGCATTCCGCTCCCTTCTAAGTCCTCCAAAACACTTCAGTGAGGACGGCAGTGTCCTCCAAATCGCCAGCCTGCCAGACCTCTACAAAGTGTTTGAGAGATGCTGAACCCACCCTGTCATCATAGATGGACTATTAATGCCACTCTGGGGTGTTGTGGTAGCAGTGGACAGTAAAACACCAGTCATGGTTCACTCATAACCAATATTGTCATATTCCAGGGGCATTGGTGACTGAGATCCTTTTGAAATGTAACATTTCTATATGAATATTAGACAAGTTTTGACTTTCAACATGTTTAAATAAATATTTTTTATGGCAGATTGTAATTTGACTGAAGTTTATAAGGCAGTGTTACCATTTTCTATTAACAGAATTACATGAAACAAAACTTAAAAGGAAAATGCTGGCCATTTTCTAGATTTAACAATTAAATTGCAAAGTTGTAAATGGTCTGAGTGGTTTAATGACAAACGCTTCATTGTAGAGAAACTCGCCAAATCATAATTGTTTACAGCAGTGGTGATGGGAAGTTTTCCAAAGGTTTTAATGCTTTAATGCTTAAAAACTCCTTCACAGGCTGACTGATGCCTGAATGTTTGAGAAGATAATGGCGTAAAACATATTTTTAATTTAATACAGAGTGGAGAGGCACATGCATGGAACTGTAAAGGAATACATGTATTACTATTCTCAACATAACGTGACGGTCATTGTGATAACACTTAAGCACTATAAGAAAATGTGACCTCTGCATTTAAACCATCACACGTGCACACGTAGAGCAATGGGCAGCTATCAGGAGTGGCCAGGGAGCAGCGTAGCAGTGATGCTCAGGCCAGGACTTAGACCTGCTACCTTCACAAAGGCAAAGTCCTTACTGCTAGGCCACCACTGGCCTGTACAAGCGCCATTTATATCCATCCATTTTCTAAACTACTTCATCCATTTCGGGTCACAGGGAAGGTGAAGCCAATCCCAGCTGACTACAGGCCCAAGGCGGGATACACTCAGGACAGGAGGCCAAGCCATCACAGGGCATCACAGAGATAGACAAACATTTAGACACTCAGACCTATGAGCAATCTAGAATATCCAACTAACCTATTACCAGCTTTTGGACAGTGGGAGGAAACCCATCCAGACACAAGGATTGCTTGCAAACTCTGGAAAGAAAGTTACTTGTGGCCGACTCAGTGATCGAACCCAGGACCCAGGAGTAAAATAGCTGTAAATTGTAAGTTTCTCTAGTGAACCATTTCAGCTTAAACCCCTAAAGAATGACTGTGAATTATAGTAATATACTTCTTTAACAGAAACCCACATTAATACTGCATACCCTTTTAAGACATTCACACAAACACAAATTCACAGGTAATAGGTCGTTTTGTTTACAGCTCATTTAGCATCCCCAAAAAATTCCTATAGCTATATTTTTCAAATACATCTGCATTTACATAGTCTGAGCTAAAATACAGTCTTAGTCATTATTAGTGTTAGACAAAGGCTTCTGCTATTTTAACAAGCTATGAAGTTTTTGCTTACTTTTAAATTTTTTCCAAAAATTTACTGAAACAGATCAGACGTGTTAAGTTGTGCTGTAACCTGTACATGAATTGTCATCCCACATCAAATTTGTTCAATAATAAAATGCAGTGGTACATTCTTCATTCATTTATAAAATTTTAAACAACCTTATACAAATACATTTTATTCAGGTGGAAATTTAGTGCACGATATGCAGAACTGCAGAACATGTTCAGTAAATTGAAGTATTGAAGAGATCTATTTTAAGAACAAAAGGCATCTTATTTTAAAGTTTTTTTTCTGTTGTACATTACATGCACCCCAACAAATCAGATCTGCAAAATCAGTCAATAGAAAATGGCTATTATATTGCAAGATCACCCACAATTCCAGACACTCACAACAGTGGCTTTCTCATGACTGCATGATTAATTTGATCTGACGTTATGGACGCCTCTCAATGATATTCGAGTATATGTGAAATTATTTCGTAAACTGCATTTTGCAAAACTCAGTAGAAGCATACTGCAGGGCCAAATATCAGGGATCACCAATCTTCTCCTCATAGAGCTGATGTGGCTGCAGGTTTTCAGTCTAATCAAGCAGGAGCTCACCTGATCTCAATCTGTTAATCAATAAATCTTAGTCTCTTTAAACAGTTGATCAGTTAAAAGAGGGGAACTTCTACTTGGTTGGAATGACAAGTTGCAGACCCCTGGCATATACTCAATTTTCTCCCCTGAGGTACACTTCTGAAGGTTTGTTTACATACCAAAAACATTTTCACATTTCCATTTTCCAAACTCTCTAACCCTTAGAACTGAACAGGCTGTTTAACTGCAACTTTAAAACCAGTATAAATGTAAAGGAGTTCTGCTTGGATTGGCTTCCTTGTATCATGCTCTAATGATGTTTACATTCTACAAACGAATTTTTCCATGATGAGGGCCCTTTTATGTTCTGCTATTCACATCAGCCACTTTGCTACCTATAACAAACAGCCATAACATTAAAACCAGCTGCATAATATTGTCATGTCCCCCTCCTGCTATAAAACAACTAATTTATCAAGGTATGGTCTCCACATAACCTCTGTAGGTGTGGTGTCGTATGTACAGTAGGGGATGATGGAAATTGCAAGATTGGACCTCTATGAAGTGGATTATATTATCCTACACATTTCAAAAGATTTCTTCCAGATTTTTTCCATTGCTCTGTAGTCTAGTTCTACAATTGGCATGTGAACATCATGTGCTTTTGGTGGTGAACAGGTGGGATGTTTCGACCTAGTCATCTGGCCCAAATTGTGAGTCAAAGATGCTCAGCTCACCAATTTTTCTTGTTCCCAATAGATCAACTTCAAACACTGACTGTTTACTTTGTTAATTTGTCCCTTGTCAGGTGCCACTGTAAAGAGACAATCTGTTATTCATTTCACCTGCCTGTGATTTTACTGCTGTGGCTGATAGACATATAATCCAAGATAAATCCATAACGATCAAGCACAGTAAAGGGCATTTAATAACACTAAATTCCTTTCATTCCGTTCCTTGCATGTATGTAGAATAACTACAAGAGAAATGTTTTCAAATTCCGGTAAACACTCCAAACACAAAATCATTCATCTCATTCACACATTGCTCTAATTTACACATTTATTTTCAAGAAATACTTTAAATATTTTTTGGGGAAAAAAAATTGGTTTTATATTTCGAAATCATGAATGACATCCCCTATATTAAATATTTTATTTTTCTTCTGTACCGATTATGTCCTTTATAATGCAAACCCTTAGTTTCCCTGTGAACAAAGGCACAATGCTGTGAACATATATCAATGTGTAAGAGCTCTGTGAAATTAGTTTAAAATACACTTTTATACTCATTCATGCAACTCATCGGAGAGGGGAAAAAAATACATCAAGAGGAGGAATCAAGCACCCAATCCAAGCAATAAAACCCAGGTGAATGAAATGGTATACAAAGCTTTCAAAAACACAAAATACCAGCAAAAAAGGTCCTCAGAAAAGGAAAAAAAAACTTAACCACAATCATTTACAGGCTTCCTTCCTGACATAAAATTAGGTGTGAACAAGTCATTTGTTTTTGGTTTTGTTTTTTAATGAGAAAGGACTTCTTGTTGGTACCTGGTGTTTTTTTGGTTTCCCACACATTTAAGGTGTTAGGGAGCAGGAGCAGCATTTGCAGTGTATGTCAAAAGTCTCGAGACAAGAAAGATTTTAAGGGCTTTAAGATTAAGCAGTGGCCGAGGCAAAGTCTCATCACTGCTGAGACAGAAGAGCGTTGCGATTGGCTTTCATCTTCTCCAAACGCTTCACTAGGTGGTTGTTGGTCATTTCCATTTCCTCAATTTTGTCCAGGGCTGTACGCAGCTGTAGAATGAACAGAGGGAAATTCAGGGCAAAAACAGCAACAATCAAGGAGACTCTCAGAATAATAAAAATTCTCTAATAGCATCTGGCTCTTGTTCCACATGTAATCATTGGTAGGTTTTTTCCAGCCTATGCTTAGTTAGCTTATGATTACACATGACCTAAACAGATTTTTAGGGTTTTATACTCATTGGTAGTTCCAAAGGAGAACCAGAAAACCACTCTTTAAACAATATCTTAAGGCATGGTTTAGTTGTCTGTCTGGTGGAACAGACATTCTTTTATCTAAATAAACATTTCGCTCCACATCAGCTGTGCTGCAAGTATGTGTTACATCAAAATAGAAGCCATTCTGACCTGCCATGTTTTTACCTAGCACTATAGGCAATATTTTTGGGGCCGATGAAAACTTTGGCAAGACAATGATAAAACACACCACAAGATGCAATGTCTTCTGTGAACAGCATATATCCAAGAAGAACTTTACATTTAAACTGCTGATTAATGGCATGTTGTATATTTTGTCTTGTTTTCCACAACTCAAGCCTCAATTCTGTTTGGTTTATTTTGCTCTGTTCAGTGCCTGTGGGTTAGAGTTCTACTTTACAGCGATGCTTAAAGTCTTTTGACACCTTTGAAAGTTTCTATATTTCTGAAAAAGTATTATCTAAAACAGCAGATTCTTAAGAAGTCTTAAAAATAGATCAAAATCCTAATTAAACAAATCACACAATTTTGGATACTTGTATGCAAAACAATTATCCAGTATGTCATATCCGTGAGTAGCCAAGGTACAAACATTTGCTTTCAGTTTGCGTGACCCCCTTGTGCAGCAATAACTGCAATTATTTTTCCAGTAACTGTTGGGCAGTTCTGCACATGAGCTTGGAAAAATTTTAGTTAGTTATAAAAGTTTCAGCTCTGGGATATTGATGGGTTTTTAAAAATTTCTACTGGGTAAAGCTCAGGACTTTGACGTGGCTGTTTCTTTAACCCTTTTTGGGGAAAAAAAACGTGTGCTTTAGTTTGTTTTCTTACTGCATGACCTTTTTTCTCTCAAGATTCAATTTATGTCTTGAACTTCCTTTAGACTTTGCTAATGTAATTCAATAATTCATTGTTCAATCAATGAGGTCAAGTTGCCCTGGCCCAGTCGCAGCAAACAGGCCCAAACCATGATCTTACCATTTTTGGTTTTCAAAGATGGAATAAGGTTTTTATGCTGGAATACATATGTCTGCTGTTCTTTCACAGACATTAAGCAAATCTATTTTTATGAAAGCCTGCTGCTACCAAATGCAGATGACAAAGGCCACAAATTTAATCAAAGCTTCTTAGTCACATATAAAAGCAATTACTGTTCAGAAAGACACTGTAGATATAATGTTCAAAAGTGTAAAATTACCACTAACTGTTTTATTTATGTACTGCTGTTTATAGTTGTTAAGTTACATTCTCTGGTTGGATACTTACCTCCCTCTGAAGTTTCCTTTTCTCAGCTTTAAGCTCATCTTCAATTTTCTCTGAGTTATCTGCTGCTGCTTTGTATCTTGACACCTGTCCTTCTAGTCTGCTAATCTAAAAAAAAATTTTTAAAAAAAATTTCAATTTTCAAAATTTTCCCAAATTGCAAAAATTGTAAATGCATGTTATTCACATCAAAAGTTATAAATAGAATAGGACAACCCATATCTATGTATAAATTGCATGTATATCTATACAGAATAAATATACATTTAACGCAAGATGAAATGCAATGCCACATGACGAAGACAGGACAAAGTAATCCTCTTGAAATGAACATAAACGCAACTGGTATACTGGCCCCTGTCCCACCCTTTATGCATAGAATGTTCAATGTACAAGAAGCTTTTGAAACTTACATTTTGTTCCATTGTACCCATTTCCTGTTCTGCCTTTGAGAGTTTGAATTTATATTCACTAATTTGTCTGTTGGCATCTCCTGCAAAACGCAAAGAGCATAAACTGCATTACCAATATACGTTTCAGCAAAATAATGACAGAATATGTTCAAGATTTCATGCAGATTTCAATGATGTAGTAGTGTTGTGTAGAATAAGCATTAATACATTTGAATAATGAACAACGTAAGTTTTGGTACACAGAATTCTTCATTTATGGTAGATCAAACTTATACTTTTAATAAAGTTCTGCACCAAATTCTGACGATATTTAACACACAAAAACAACTTTAAATAAATAAATGTGTTACCATGGAAATGAGAACTGGTGGGGAAGGTTTTAATAGTTAGATAAGTATTATAAATATCAGCCAAGCAATTTATGATTTAGGACGATTTAAGATATAACCAAAATGTCAATATTCTCTTGCTTCCAGAATTATTAACACCCTTGGTAAAGATGAGTAAAAGGGTTGCGATTCCTGTGATCCATTCCATGATGGTGAACAATGATGTTTTGTCTCCATGTCACTTCATATCGACGTGCCAGTAAAGCAGGAAGCCATGATTGACCATAATATTTTTATAATTTCATATTTTTAATTTTCATTCATTTTGGAGGTCAAACTGAATGCCAGCAGTTCATCTAAACTAAGTTAAAAACTAAAGTACTTCTTTAGATGGCATCAGTTTTCCATAAGTACGTGGAGTAATACAATTTCACCACAGGACATTTGTAATGTGAAGTGAAGTGAAAGTGACTGTCATTGTGAACACATTCAAGCACCACAACGAAATGTGACCTATGCATTTAACCCATCACA
>JBBPDA010109660.1:0-10145 GCA_037974385.1 Arnoldichthys spilopterus
GATAGATAGATAGATAGATAGATAGATAGATAGATAGATGGATGGATGGATGGATGGATGGATGGATGGATGGATTGATATATAGATGGATGGATGGATGGATAGATAGATAGATATATGGATGGATGGATGGATGGATGGATGGATGGATGGATTGATGGATAGATGATAAATAGATAGATGGATAGATAGATTGACGGACGGACGGACGGACGGACGGACGGACGGACAGACAGACAGACAGACAGACAGACAGACAGACAGACAGACGGACAGACAGACAGACAGAGAGATAGATAGATAGGTTAAAACTTAGGAAGATTCCTTTGGGAAATTCAGTTTTCGAGCAAAAGTACATGGCATAGCAGTAAAAAAAGTTATAAATGAAGGGGAATGAATAAATAAAATATAAATGAATAAATAAAAAGAATAAAAAGACAAAAATATAAGAAATATAGAATATATAAGAAAAAATACGAAAGGCTAAGTGTAAAAGTGTAAAAAGTAGAAGCAGTCATGCAGAGTAATGTTAAAATGTTGTGGGATGTTGGCAAAAATAAGTAATTGTGAGTAATTATTATTGCACAATAGATCATTTATAATAATTATAGCACTGGTAATAAATAGTTTCAAATAGTTGCAAATTATTATTGCTTATTGTTTTTTTTCACAGTCATGTTCATGTTCAGTAATAAAGATTATTATTGCACAGGTCACTTGCACAGTTATGTTATGTAGTCTATTGCACTGTTCCTAATGTTTGATTGTCCAGTTATGTTGTTTAGTCCTGTCCTCCTCTGTCCTTCTGCCCCCCCCCCCCAGCCTCAGATTAAAGCAGAGCTGCAGTAATAAATAGTGAGATTTCCAGGAAGTAACGAGTAAGGTTCCACTACATCTTGAGAGAAGCTGGGTGAGAAGCACCTGGATCGTGGGTTGCCCAGGACTTGCTGATTGACACTTGAGACCCTCCCAGAAGTTTCTCGAGTCTCTTGAAAACCTGTGACTCTTTTGGCTTGAGTTTTCTCTTTGTTTTGCTGTCAGAAAATATTCTGCCAGGCAGGATTGTTCACACAAAAACAACGTGCTGCCAAAGCTCCAGATCCAGGCCATGTAGGTTCAGCTAAATCATTCATCTTCTCAGAGCTGACGGCAGATTTGCTTGCCTGGCCTTTCGTATAGAATGGCTCCCTGCCAAGCGTGTCCTTCTCCTAGTGCTTAAACGGCTGCAATTTGCAGATTAAAATGACAGGGCGTGTGGGGGGTTCTTGCCTGGGTCCGGAGTAAGGAGGCGTTTTCAGGGGCTCGTAACTCACAGCTATAGGTTCGTTCAACTGAGTGGGGAAGAAATTCTCTCGACCGAACGCCATGTCTGTCATTAAATGCATGCACTCTCCGAGTGTGCTGGTGTGAGCACGTGGGCGTTAAACAATGTTTTCTGTGCTTCAGAGGAGGTCATGCTTGCTGAGGAGGATAAGAACGCGGAGGAGAAGTCTCCCCTGGATGGTGCCTGGATCAAGAGGAAGTGCAACAATCCAGGTTGGATTAGTTTGGGAGGATCCCTCTGTTTAACCTCTTAAAGGGGCCACATCCTACATTTATTTATGTTTGTGCAGGTTTTTATACCAAAAACAGAAAAAATTCATTTTAAAATATAATTTTTCATCCTCGAACATTAAACAGGCTTTGTTGTTACTACGCCTTTCACACGGATACATATACATATTATATATGATACATATGCATGCGGGCAGCACGGTGGCGCCTCACAGCCAGAAGGTCCTGGGTTCGATCCCCGGCTCGGCCACGGGGGCCTTTCTGTGTGGAGTGTGTGAGCTCTCCCCATGTTGGCCTGTGTTTCCTCCGGGTTCTCTGGTTTCCTCCCACAGTCCAAAGGCTGCAGCTGGGATTGGCTCCAGCTTCCCCGTGAATTTAAAATGAAACCTTTTGTCCACAATGAACAAGGAGAAAATGGACACATATGATAAAAACCCCTCCCCATCTTTTTAAACTCAGCAGTTTATTGATTATGCTCTGGGCTTGTGTTGCAGCCAGTAGTGCAGAGAGCATTTCACTGGTAAACGGAGGAATGGATTCAAATAAATTCAAGCAAACTCTGGAGGCAAACTGTCCCCACTGTCCGGGGGAAGAAACGAGGCTTTAACAACAGGATCGCCACAAAGTCCACAATGGTGTACCTCAAAGGGAGGCAAGCTAGAGGTTTTACCATAGATGGGCAGTGGTGTCCTAGGGACCTGAAGGTTGCTGGTTCAAGTCCCGGCTCGGGCAAAACTGAGGTACCCTTGAGCAAGGTACCGTCCCACTACATTGCTCCACATCTTGGAAGTCGTTTTGGATAAAAGCGTCAGCCAGATGAATAAATGTAAATGTAAATGTAAATGTAAATGTAAATGTAGATCTCAACCTAAACATCATCAAAAATCTGTGGGTAGACCTCAGAAGAGCAGCGCGTACAAGCAGGGCCGAGTATACTATAGAACTAGTCGCTTTATGCGAGGAGGAGGAATGGGCAAAAAAACAAGAAACAAAAGCCTCTTAGATGCCTACAACTGGGGTTAGGACGTTGCCCTTGGGACCTGAAGGTTGCAGGTTCAAGTCCCGGCCCAGGGCACCACTTGAGCAAGAAACCGTCCCACTACACTGCTCCCCGGGCGCTGTTGGTAGCTGCCCGCTGCTCCACGTGTGCACGTGTGATGGGTTAAATGCAGAGGTCCCATTTCGTTGTGGTGCTTGAGTGTGTTCACAATGACAAATAGTCGCTTTCACCACAGATCATCTTACACCAAGAGTTTCCTGGATGCCAATAGATTCCTTCATGATTAGCTTCACTTTTAGAATATCTCGTTCTACGAATGTGCATTTTAAATCACACGCTTAGCATGTTCTGAAATGAGTGTTCGATGTTTATTGTGTTAGTAGTGGATTTGCACTGAAGTGCTCTCAGTCTGATGACTCAGCACTTACTGCATAAGTGCAACCACCTGCATTAGGAGTGTGTGTGTGTGTGGGTCTAAGCACATGGGTCTCTGCATCCCACAGATCATTGACTGCGTATCGGTTTCTCTTATTTTCATATAGGCCACTGTTTATTAAGTCGCCGCTCTGTGTCTCTCCCCCCGTTTTCAGTGCTGAAAAGATCCAAGAAGAGCAAAAATGACCTCATCAACGCCGAAGAGGGGGAAGACCACTTCACTGACATCTCATCAGTTGGTAAGAATCGAGCTCATGCCGACGAGTACCGGATGTCAAAGCCCACAAGCTGGAAAGCCTCATTCCGGAACATCCACATTCCCAAACTGTGGATTAGCTCAGTGTCCGAGATGCACGTTCAGCCCAGTCTTTCACAGAGAAATGTGGATCAAAATGTGGGCTACTGATAGCTGCCGCTGCTCCACGTGTGGACGTGTGACGGGTTAAATGCAGAGGTCACATTTCGTTGTAGTGCTTGAGTGTGTTCACAATGACAAATAGTCACTTTCACTCACAAAAACGATTCAGGATTCAAGATTGTCATATATACAGTTATGCTAGTGTAATGTGTAGGGAAATGTATCCCTGAACACTCCTATGACTGTGCAATGACTTAACTGGTTAGAGAGAGTAAAAAAAACAAAACAATATATATATATATATAATATAAATCCAACAATTAACAGTATACACATGATAAACTGTATATAAACACTAAAATGAAGTTGCAAGGTAATATGTAAAGGAAATATGTAGAATGTCAAGTTGAATTTAAACAAAATTATTATATAATATTAGATAAACCAAAAAAAACGGTGCCAAATTTAGTGAAAAATGTCATGTAAAAGTCTGTTCCATGTGAAATATTGTCACATGTTTGAGGTGATTGGAAGCATCTGCAAGCAAGAGCTGAATTCAAATGGGTTTATCATAAAAGAAAATGAAAACAACTATAGGAAACATAAACTGAGAATCAAACGAGACTAAGGTACTTACTAAAGACTACGGCCAAGAAACAAAACTAAGGGAAAAAGAAAAGAACCGAGAGCTTACAAACAATGACGAGGTGATAAAGACAAATAACCCACAAAGACTGAACCAAACACAAGAGACTGAATAGAGACACGAAACTAGGAACAGCTGACGCAGGGCTGCGCAAGGCGGGACTAGGGCGTGGCTAACAAACACGAGACAGGGAAGCACATGGCTACATCGAAACGAAACACGGACAGGTCACATGACTAGGGAAAACATAACCAGACGAGACGAACCTTTACAAATATGTGTTAGAAAATCAGCGAAATGTATCGTTTGACGGGGGGATTAGACCTTTAAGTTATGTGCAGCTGTAAATTTTGTGATTATAAAGTTGCAACTCATAATTTAATCAGCTGATATAAAGGGCAGTACTGCAGTGTCTCCTGTTGGATCGTTTTCTTCTACCTTTTCATCGACATTTCAATGTCACTTTGAACTCCGCAGGGCTGCACAGCTGATTTAGCACAGTGATTAATATAGACCCACAGTTCCATGGTGATGTGTGGCTAAAATGAAAGACTTTTATTGGGGTTTTGTTGCCGTTTCAGTAGATGAAGCTGAGTTTTTGGGGGTCTAGGGAGACAGAGTGGGCCGAGAGACAGAACACATGAAGAGCCGGCCGGTTTATGGGCGGCTTCACTTGTGTCAAATTTCCAGATTAAAATAGCCCGTGAAATGATTACTCCTCGTCTCTCCCAGGGCCAGTTACGAGATGCTAATGGGCCGATTTTTCACCTCTGCCTTTTTTCACACTCCGTCCTGACATTTGAGTTTAATTTGAGTTACTGCGAGTTTAATATAGCACAGAGGCTGCGAGGCAGGCGCCGACCTGGGGAGTGAGCTCGGCTTCATCCGTGCGACTCTGAAATGGGAAATGACTTGTCTCATGTCAGTGGCGTCTTATTAAACCATATTCAAATGGCGGGTTTTAGTGACGTGCGGGTGCGAGACGTTACAGACACAGGTGTAGGGGTTTTTTGTGTTTGACCTCCTTCCCTTCAGTTTGCATTTTAAAGCGAAAGTGACTATATGTCAATGTGAACACACTCAAGCACCACAACATGTGGAGCAGTGGGCAACTATCAACAGCGCCCAGGGAGCAGTGTATTGGGATGGTTCCTTGCTCCAGGGTTCCTCGGTAGGGCCCGGGCTGGTATTCGAACCTGCGAACCCTTAGGTTCCAAAGGCAATGTCCTAACCACTAGGCCTCCACTCCCCATCTTAACCTGACTCCTTGCTATTATCCACATTAAGATGTCCAATTCAGTGCACAGTGGTGGCCTAGTGATTAGGACGCTGCCTTTGAGACCTGAAGGTTGTAGGTTCGAGTCCCTGGGCACTACTGAGGTACCCTTGAGTAAGGTTCCGTCCCACTACACTGCTCTCCGGGCGCTGTTGGTAGCTGCCTGCTGCTCCACGTGTGCACGTGTGATGGGTTAAATGCAGAGGTTGCATTTCTTTGTGGTGCTTGAGTGTGTTCACAATGACAAATAGTCACTTTCACTTCAGTCGTGTAGTATGTGTTGGACTGAGATTCCAATTATATGTGTTCAGATTATGGCCACACAGAGCGTCAGACGAAAGGAGTTCTCTTCTTCAGGTAGATATTCCAGAAGGTTCTGTCTGAGATAGGTGAGGAAGGCTCTGCCTCGTTAGCATAGCTTTAACGACATTAAAGGAAAACCATTTAGCAGAATAACACTGGTTTATTATAAAGAAGTGACCTTAAGGATGGGTTAACAATATAGTGACCATTACATTACAAGCAAACATGACGATACTCTACTGGCAACATTTGGTCCTCATTTACATATAGAGAGGAATTAATTAAGGAATGTCCAACCACAGGCCTACACAGGTACTCACTCAAAGTGCACTAGAAAGGCCACGGTGGAACAGAGCTGCTCCTGTATATGATGTGCTCACACATTTTCACTTTGTGCACGAGGAGGTCCGCTTTCTCACCAAACACCGATCTGGTTTGTCAGGTAAACATACCATTAAAATAGCAATCTACCATAGCTCCGCCCCTGCCTCTTGAAGGTAAGGTGACGTGCCATCTGGTTGGGTTATTGCATGTTAAGCACAAAACACATCTCTGAGTAATTAGGAGAGGTAGGACAACGTTTGATATTTTGCAAAATATATAAAATAGCAAAATGGATTGGAACACGCCCACAAATGTTAGTTTGTGCCTTGCGCTTTATGCTTTGATTAGATTGTCAAAATGCAGCCCAATATGTGAAAGGAGGCATTTGTAGGCGGAGCAAATATTCAAGAAAATGCGCCCATTTAATTTCCTCAGCCTTGATGTGTTAATGTACAAACCCCGTTTCCGTAAAGGTTATGACATTTTGTAACGTGCAATAAAAACAATGATGTAAACTCTGATGTAGTTTCTCTGTACTCTCTCTGTTGTCTTTGCACCCCCTCCCCCACCCCACCCTCTACAGCACCCCAGGGTTCTCCATTAGCTCGGGCCAGTGTGAAGAGCAGCAAGAACGAGAGCTCTTCATACTTACGAAGGAAGGAGAAGCGGATCCGTTTCTTTATCCGCCGCATGGTGAAGTCACAGGGCTTCTACTGGACAGTGCTGTGCCTGGTCGGCCTGAATACACTGTGTGTGGCCATAGTGCACTACGAGCAGCCAGAGTGGCTGACCTATGCTCTCTGTAAGTATCTACCATTTACATTCATTACTGCCAACAGCAGAAAGGAATTCCCTTTTCCAGAGTACTTGCTCTGTACATTTCTGTGTTTCGCTTGCTGTGATCTTTCTTTTCAGACTCATGAGGAGAATTAGCTGCTAACAAGAGTCACGTGAGAGCAGGAAAAAAGCCCAAAAATATGCATAAATTAGGATCTACAAGAACTGGGACTGATAAAAATATCAGCGTCAGAGATGAAAGCATCAATGTATATACATGTATATCTCTGACTTTGTAACATATTAGGTTATAATAGATTAGATTAGATTATCTTATAACACATTAGATTATATTAGATTAGATTCAATTATAGTAGATTAGATTAGATTCCTTTATAATAGATTAGATTAGATTATAATAGATTAGATTAGGTTATAACAAATTATAGTAGATTAGATTTTGTTATAAAATATTAGATTAGATTAGCATAGTTTAGATTAGATTAGATTAGATTCCATTATAATAGATTAGATTAGATTCAATTATAATAGATTAGATTAGATTCCATAATAATAGATTAGATTATAACAGGTTAGAGTAGATTAGATTATGTTATAAAAGATTAGATTAGATTAGATTGTAGCAGGTTAGATTAGATTGGATAAGATTAGTCTTTATTGTCATTGCACAAGGTACATTAAATTGTGTAACAGTTTGATTCAATTCAATTATTTTGGAACAATTAAGATTTAAACAATAATTTATACACAAATGTATACACAAATACACAACATTTGAGGTATTACGTATACAAAAGTGACATATATAGACAATAAAAATATCTGTACCACTTTACAGTCAGATTATCCTTACAAAAGCTTTATAAGTGGTTTATAATAATTATTTAATTATTGGAAATAAATTGTTTGAAAAGCATTAATAAACAGTAAATAACACATGAATAAAAGGACCATGGTGATGACCCTGCTGGAGATGGGTGGGGCTTATTCTATACCCAAATAGCTTGTGTCTTTATATTCAAAGGGCTTGCAGATTGTAGTAGTAGTGATTGATGCTTTGTAAGGCATTTATAACCTTTTTAAAAAAAATAAAACTATTAAAAATTATAAACTATTTAGAGACCCTTTATTAGAGTGGTCTTCTAGTAAAGTGGTGCCAACAAATCTAACATCTTTATTTTTTTGCATTTTTTGAAAACTATGCCAGTGACTTTACATTCCAAACGTTAACTGACTTCGAGGTCAAAGAGGTCAATACATCATGATGTTTTAATGCATTTTTACATCTCTACTGACCACAAAAACAACATACTGTAAACATGCACCAGTCGGATTCAGGGTCTGGAGGGAAGCAGTTCTTGTGAAAGGTATTTGTAAGGCATATGATAAATCTACATTGCAGATGAAGAGATAAAATGTATCTATAAAATATTTACATGCATTTTAGCTTCATGAGTTTCTTCTCAGGAAAAGTCATGTGCAGTGTGGGTGGCGAGTGTAGAATGTGCATAAGCCGTGTTATATGAAATAGCTACATTTATGATTTGTTACAATAATCAAATGGTCTTTTTGCAGGGCAGGGTATCTGTCTTTCTGCTTAAGGATTTCACTATTTTAATTCTCTTTTTTGATTTATTTGCTGTCGCTTTATTGTATTTTGCTGTGAAATGTTTGATATCTTTCATGTTTTCTTGTCTTCAATTTTTTCACTGAAATTTTTTATCTTTTTTTTACCAAGAGCGCCAACAATTTTTGAAGATGCTGATTTTATTTCCCTATTTAATTTGATTTATTTTGTAATGTATTGTTACTTTTCATGTTTTATGACCATACTGCAGAGGCTGTATGAAGGGCACACTATTAATCATCATATAAGTTCAATCATTATTACCATTTATGATAATTGTTGTGATTATGGCTGCAGATTTGGCAGAGTTTGTGTTTCTGGGCCTGTTCTTGACTGAGATGAGTCTGAAGATGTACGGCCTTGGGCCCAGGAGCTACTTCCACTCCTCCTTCAACTGCTTTGACTTTGGGGTAGGTGTCCTCCTGCTTGCTATGGACATGATGAATAAACATTAAAGTTTTATCCGCTAAGGGCCGGTGGGACTGCAGGTTTTCCTTCCACACAAGCTGATTCAGGTGAGCTCCTTCTTGTCTGTACTGGAGACCTCTGGCCCTTTGCACAGACTGAATACCCCAGCATTAAGGTATCAAGCTATTGCTGGTGCCATCATCACCTTGACCAGTAGTAAAATGCCAATTCAAATGTGAAATTTCTTACCCTTTAAACCAGGAGTGCCAAATTCTGGTCCAGGTGGGCTGGTGTCCAGCACTACTTAGTACTTCCCCTCCTCAAAACACACTCACTAAACTTGGCAGCGTATGCAGGTCAATTGAATCAGGTGTGTTTAAGCAGGGAAATGACCAAACTCTGCTGGACATCGGTCCTCCAGGACTGGAGTTTAACACCCCTGCTTTAAACCCTTTACACCCCAAAGGTCTGTACATGAGCCAACACTTCTATAGGTTCCTAATGTAAACAATACAGTATTTAATCTTTCATACTGATTTATTTTGCAGTTAATTACTCAATAATTGCTGAATAAGCTTGAAAAATGAACAATAAGTCTGTAAATCAAGGGGTTTGGGTGTATATTGTATATTTATTTTTGAGCTTCTCCGGATGTACTGCACTCAGCACCATTAGACTGAATGGGTGTGTTCTGTCTCTGTGATGTAGGTGATTGTGGGAAGCATTTTTGAGGTGATTTGGGCAGCAGTTAAACCCGGTGCCTCTTTTGGCATCAGTGTGCTACGAGCTCTGCGTCTGCTGAGGATCTTTAAGGTTACAAAGTAAGAAAACTGCTTCTGTCATTCTATCCATATCATGTTTCTTACAGAATGCTCATATCTGGGGGTCTCCCTTCATGTTCTAATGTGCTGATGGTTTATGGTGTATTCAGAGATTTCCTTCCCTTCTTAAACAAAGTTATTCAGATTGCTCTGTTCATTGGCTGATAGCATTCTGAGTGTGTTTGTGTGTGTGTGTGTGTATAGGTATTGGAACTCTTTGCGGAACCTGGTGGTGTCCCTGCTCAATTCAATGAAATCCATCATCAGCCTGCTTTTCCTCCTCTTCCTCTTCATCGTGGTGTTTGCTCTGCTCGGGATGCAGCTCTTTGGGGGACAGTGAGTATTAGGGGGGTGGTTTCTATTTTAGGAAGTGAAGAGTTTGCGAGTTGTGACGTTGTCTGAGAAATAATGTTAACACCTTGTAAAAAACATATGTTTGTTTTGATCGGTTCTAAAGATAAAACAAAAAATAAAACATGATAATAAAGTTAAATAAATCATTAAAGGTTAATTAAAAATAAATAAATTAGTAAGGTTTCTAGTAGTTCAGCTAAAACATAGTAGGCATGCAGGGAGAAGAATTATAAATGTATAT
>JBBPDA010109661.1:0-10145 GCA_037974385.1 Arnoldichthys spilopterus
ACACTGTTGCCATAGTTACAATATGGCTGTAACGGTAGTAAGCATTACAGAGTCAAATGCTGGGGTGCCATCACTTATACCTTACACTTATAAACCACAATATAACTTTTACTAATAATGAATGGACTGATTGATGAAATGTTCATTACACAGTCAAGTCCAGGCCATACAGTATCAGAGAAAAAAAAAGCATTAATGACATTACCTGTGAGCTGGGAAGACTCTGTCCCCCACCTGGATGCTGATATCAGAGGCTTCACCTCTTTCATACAGAGCCAAAAGATCAGCACCAAGGCCAGAGGCTGGCTCTAGACGCACAGAGTCTGAAATAGAGAGACAGTGAGAGTGGGAGAGAATTAGTCAGAACATTACTCAACGCAAAATTTTCCATATTCCTTCAAACTTCTTGTTATTGTTTTGGACAAGGCAGGAAACTGCTGTTATGCATAACCTTCATGCCCCCAGAAGGCACTGCATGAGAAACCATCATGCTACTACGGTAAATTTAGCTAAATGGACTTCTGAAAAAAAAAATCTACATCATGAAAATGCAACCTGAAACTCTTCTCATGACCTGAGCTAATCTCTGATGGGCCAAAAGACAGATGAGTCTATGTTTTAGCATGTTTTACAAAAGAAAGGATGCTCTCCATACCAAAGATGAAATGGACATCAGTGAAAGGTGCAAAAGCCAACTTCTGTCATGCTATAGGTGTACATATGGGTACCATTCACACAGATGCACATATTAGATAGATTTTAGAGAGACCTATGTTGCCATCAAGGTGATGTCTGAAGTCCATGGTTACTAGAGAAGGACAATGTCAGGCCTCATTCTGCATGCTGGAATTTTTTTTTCTTGAAACTCTTGACAGATGAATAAAGGTTTAACAAATAATAGATTTTTGTTTTATTGCATTTCACAAAATTTCCCAACTTTTCTGGAAATTAGGTATGTATGTAAAAAAATGCTACTTAACGAAACAAGATTCTTGTATGGACAATTGGGAAAATCAGTTTTCATTTAAGTGACACTTTGGGACAGTATAAAGCCGGCATTTTCAAGCTATGCAACCAAACCTGTGTTGTTCTGCCTAGCTCAAACAATATCCATTACTTTTTAAAAACATTATTCTAATTTTAAATGGAATTTTAACCACAACATTTTTTTCCCTTTTCTGTGCTGTTACCTTTTTTGGGGAATAGAAAGTTTGGTTCCAACTAGACATATATATATATGAAATTAGGACTGACATAGAGCTCATCTCAGTGAACATCTCTCAGGAACCCACCTAGGTCCAACGTATGAAGTTCCACATCTGCCTCAACTGCAGAGCCATTTAGCACCACTGACTGGCCTTCCAGTCCAGCAGTGCTAGCAGTCACTTTTTCAAGGCACTTATCATCTGTGTACACTCTCCTAAAAGTTCAGAAACAGAAGACTTAAACACACAAAACGAGGCACAAAATTACAGTAGATATTTGCAAGCCAAGCAATTTGTTACTGTAACTGATACATATACACACAGACAGCTCTTACTTATAAGGTCATGGTCAAGGTGGCTCAGAAACTCAACTTCAAGAACTGATTTAATATATCCCACCCCCTTGACAGGTGCCATTTTAATGAAATAACTAGAGAGCCAATGTTATTCACTCTACCTGTCAGTGGTATTAATATTAATGTTAATTTGTGCAGTTCATCAAGTAAGACCTTTGCTTGGTGAGCATGCCATGGTCTGTCGTAAAGGCTGAACGGTGAATCTAAGTTTGTGAACCCTTCAGAAAATTCTATTTTTCTGAACAGAAATGACCTTAAACAGATTTTCAGAATCCTTCAGTAGTCCTAAAAAAGATAAAGAGAACCCAATTAAACAAATGAGACAAAAAATATACTTGGACATTTAATTATTAGGGGAATTATGCAAGATGAGTTTTAAAAGTATGTGAAATGAAACTTCCAGTATCTGGTGTGAATTTGTTCAGCAATAACTGGAACTAAATGTTTTCTGTTACCTGTTGATCAGCCTTGTTGGTTACAAGTTAACCTGAGCATCCTTGCATTGTATACCTTCCTCTGGGAATGATCTTTGTTGGTAAACCACTCCTGGGGAGTGTAACAATAGTTTTAATTTTCCTACATTTGTTCACTGACTAATCTGCCTGACTGTGGATCGATGGATTTCCAAACTGTTTTTTGTAGCTTTTTCTAGCCCGATAAACTATTTTTCTGAGGTCTTCAGAGATCCCCTTAGACAAACTCAAAGACAGATACAAAGTATAATGTTTTTGTCTCATTTGTTTAATTGGGTTCACTTTACCTACTTAGGACGTTGGAAAATCAGAAGATGATTTCGGTCATTCTTAGGCAGAAATATATATTAGTTCTAACAAACTTTTAACCTGTATTTATTTTAGGGTGTGGACACAAAATATATTCCAGGTACAATATGCTTAGCAGCAGAGAACCAGAGAGGGATGCATTGTGACAGATGCGGTTACGGCAACAGAGCGGTTATGACAAACCTTGCAAAACAACACATTTTTTAAGGGAAGGAATTCAAAAAAGAAAAAAGAAGAAGAAAGGAAGCAGGGAGGAGGCAGCATATGCACCCCAATCAAAGATAAAACAAATGCTAAATATTGCCATGAGGACAGAAGATTAAAGAATAAACACATTAAAAACAGCAATAATGCAATTCTGCCTTTTTACTTTTAGAAACTTTGTTGAGTTAATCACAAGTCTGTCTCACGAAGAGCTTATGCTTAAAGAGAAAATAATCCATTCAATACAAAGTACAAAAACCAGCCTATTACTGACACATGGCACCATCTGTCAGCCACTCAATGACATTGCAGCTCCAGTTCTAAGAACATCTTCGTTTTAGCTTTTTCTGTACTAATCCTTATGACTTGTCATTCTGAAGAACTATTTAAATTTAATTACACATTTAAAAGCTTAATTACATTGTAAGCTTAAGACTGTGTTCCATGTTTGTTTTCTAATGTCAAGAAATGACAAAATGTGGCAAAATCTCTTCATAAAAAGACTGTACACAGAAACTTTTCAAAGAATACAAACAGGCTGGTTTCCTTTGGGTCACAGCTTTGCAAAGATTAGCAATTAGGTGTGAAATCAGTGTCAAAAAGGTACAGAGAAATCTCTAAGCCACTGGTATCATGTTCCAGACCTGTGAAATGGCCTGTGGTTGCATGAATGACAACAAAAGTGTAGTGAGTTGAAGCAAGTAAAACATTTGTATCTGTAACTACGGTGAGTGACTGCTGTATAGCACCTGTTAACCACAAAGGTAAACTTGCAGCTACACTCCACTTTGTATAGATTGCATGCAAATATCAGCTTACTACACAACAGGGCTCCTACAATTGGAGCGATGATTTGTTAAAGTGCTTTTCCGCTTGTTAGATTGCTTATAAAGTTCACATAGCACTTCATTCACAGTTGCTAAAGAGCAGCCAGATGTTTTAAAATATCTATCAGAACATACTGTTCTTTCCTTATAAGGTTTGTCCAACAAGCGCAGATCTATGGTACAGATTAACTCAGGTGGAATACACACCGGATGAGCTCCTTCAGAGCTGTAGGCTCTGTGCCTTGTAGGTGGATGACCGAAGCAGTTGGTGTGGCTCCATGGAGGAGATGTGGAGTCCGAGCTAGAAGGATAGCCCTGTGGGCTTGGAGTCGCAACCCTGAACCCACACATAGAGTAACATCCACCTCCTGCTCCTCTTGCAGCAGCCTGAAAACGTATCAGACAGTCAGCAACAGCATTTAGGCAGAGCTCAAAACGTCCTGGGTTTGTAATGAGCCTGTAGCTACTGCCAATGTTTCTCACAGATGCTTAATGTAATGTCAGAATAGGTCAATCAGTTGTGAGTACTAAAGTCAGAGGTCAACGAGACTAGTTTTGTAGCAGCAGGGGGGTGATTACCAGTGGACACAGAGACATCATTTACACACACTCACACCTATGGGCAATTTAGATTATCCAGTCAACCTACTGCCTCTGGACAATGGGAGGACAACCAGAGCACATGGAGGCAACCCACTTAAACATGGGGAGAGCTCACAAACTCTACACAGAAAGGCATCCATGATTGAGCTGGGAATCAAACCCAAGAAAGTTATAGCATAGTTATTTAATTTTTTGGTGCAATAAAGAAAAAAAATAGCAGCATTTATGGTAAGTATATATGGAAAAGAATCAGTTATACATATAGTCTCTTAAAGGCACATTAACAAAGACAGCTTCTCTAATTTAAGGGATAAACAGGAGGTCAGAAAATGGTCACGTAATAATGGATAATGTCACAAACCTCAAACATAGACCTAAAAGAAAAATATGTTCTTCATGTTCTAGGCATCAAGAGAACATTGATATTTATGTCATTAGGAAGGATGTCGAAGTTCCTTTCTTGCACATGAGCAGTACAATATGACATGCTTGGCAAATGGTCAGCAAACAGAGAAACTGAGGGAAAATCAAACTTTTAAAATCTAAACGAGCTAAAGCCTGATCTGCCTTTGTGTTCGCTCAACATCATAATCATCAGCATCATCATCATCATTTACGTTCTCATTGACTTAACTGGGTGACCCACTATCCTGCTCTGCCCTGGGCCTTTGGAGCGCTGAGGTGACCGCTGCTCCACAGTGACAGAGAAGTAGGTCAGGAGAAGATTCCCAGCGATCAACCGTGGTTTCAAAGTTGAACTCATTTTGCATGCTCTGAAAGTCACAGCTAAAGAGCAAATAAACCCACCCTTTTCTCCACTCTATGACTATCTTTGAGCAAACAGATTTTCCTCAGTGTGCTTTTCATGCATCTTTGTTTTAACATTACACCATACAGTGGTGTCCTGAATTTCTATGACTGGATTTTGTTTCATTCTTTCTTATGTATTCGTGCATTATTGTTGAAATCCTAAGTGAAATGCACATCAACAAAAACCAACAAAGACCAGCACGTGTGATCTTTTTTTTTGTTACAACTGATGTTGGTAAGTGTTGACGTGTGTTCAAGGAGAGGTTAGAGTTTCACTGGTATTATAAGTTTTTTTTATTTAACAGAGAGAGAGAGAGAGGTGTCTTGGCAGGAGAAAACGTCCCCCATAAGGGAAATCCCAGAGACAGGTGTTAGGCAGGAAAAAAGTCAGGAGCACAGGGCCTCAAACCATTGAAGACCTCTGAACCTACAGAATGATTGTTAACTAGAGATTATATAGCAGTTGTAAACTGTGTGTGTGTGTGTGTGTGTGTGTGTATGTATGTGTAAACCATTTCAGCCAGCTGTGAACGTCATAGGGCCCTTAGCGCCGAAAAGTCTGACCTTGATTGGAGATTAAACGCAGAAGCAAATAGACGTTTAATCTAAAATGATCTGTTTAGTCTGAAATTATCTCAGTTTGGGAGCTGTCAAGGGTCCTGAAGGGTCCCAAATTCACCACAACATAACAAAATCTACACTTAAGATGTACTTTGTTCTCCCAAGTTAGGTTTGTAGTAAGTAGTATATCCATGTATGGGCAAAACAACTCAAAGGTACAGCTTCTAAAACATGTTACTGTCATTGCATCATACTACATAGGTCTGATACAATGCTCGGAATGACCTACAATGCTTCCCTCAAGGTGAATGACTCCTCAGTGTAATGGTTACCTGTTTAGGTCTCCAGACAGAGCGCTGGCCAGGCATTTCCTCAGATTATTCTTGCATTTGCGCTCTTTCGACTGGAATTCCCGGGCCACCTCCGCAGACAGCATAGCAGACTGATGGATGCAGCCGAGCTGCCTATCACCGTCTATCACTGTCCTGTCAGCATTCAGTAGGGATGTCTACAGCATTTCTGCCACTCTGTTGGGAAACAGAATTACCATTAGCTTGCAAGTCTTACTTGCTTTTGTTAGCAAACATTTCTCAAAGCTTGTCAGTGGGTATTACCAATATACATTCAGTTCTATCAGTTCCAAAGGCTCCAGTGTGATTCTTCTGATCACACAATATGTGTGTGTAAAAGTCTGTAGCCACCTCCTCATCCAACCAGCACTGAATGAAACTCTGTCTCCTCTTTGCTGCAGCAGTAGCCTCTAGTCTTCTGGTAAGACTTTACACTAGATGTTGGAAAATTGCTGTGAGAATTTGATTCTATAGATCCACAAAAGCATCAGTGAGGTTCTGTACAAATGTTTCATTCAGGATGACCAATGACATCCGAACTCATCTTGAAGGCAGGGGGCAGACCTCCATCACTCCAGATAATGCAGTAAAAGGGAGACAAACTCCCAATGAATACCCTTGATTTCAGAAACTGATTCAAAATAATTCAAAATCAGTATATTGGTGGAGTACAAATAATTTTTAATAAAATGGAGTATTAAAATAGTAATATGGAACCATCATATCAGAATGACACTGTAACTTATCTTACAGAAGTAACTCTGCTTCCAGTCCTGCTTGTTCATAAGAAGATAAAAATGGCTTTACAGGGAAATAATGTTGACTCAGTGGGGTTTACCAATTTATGTGGCCTAGTGGTTAGGACCTTGCCTATGTGAGCTGAAGGTTGCAGGGTCAAGTCCCGGCCTGGGCAACACATAGGTACCCGTGAGCAAGGTATCATCCCGCTACACTACTCCCCGGGCACAGTTTATAGCTGCCTGCTGCTCCACATGTGCACGTGTGATGGGTTAAATGCAGAGGTCACATTTCATTGTGGTGCTTGAGTTTGTTCACAATGACAAATAGTCACTTCACTACACTTCAATATACTGACTTCAGGTCCATCCAAAGGCTGCAGAGTGATTCTACTCATCCAAGATACACTACGTGTCCCAAAGTCTGTAGACATCTGCTCGTCCATCCTTTCTTCTGAAATCATGAGCATTAATGAGGTTTTCCCTTTGCTACAATAGGAGCTTTCTGGGAAGGCCTTACGCTAGATGTTGGAACACTGCTGTAACAAATAGATTATGGACAGCCATAAAAGAACAAGTGAGGTTATCTTTCAGAAGCAACACAATTTCCAGCAGTTTCCATTCAGTTTCATCAGCTCCATGAGGTCCAGTTCTGAGGTTTCATTCAGGATCACAAATGCCATCCTAACTCATCTCAGAGGTCCCAATCAATGCCCTTCATTTCAAAAGAAAGGGTATAACTAATCTACTGATTATACCCAACCTTTCTTCTAAAACCAATGGTATTAAATGGCACTGTCCTCCCTCTTTGGTTTAATAGCCATCTCTACTCTTCTGGGAAGACCTTACCCTAGATGTTGAAACATTGCTGCGAAAATCTGATTGCATAGAGCCATAAAAGCATCGGTGATGTTATCTTACAGAAGTAACTCAGTTTCCAGCCCTGCTTGTTATAAGACTTGGTTTACAGGCCACTAACTTTGACTTTGGGGTAAATTGTACTACATTTGCATTGTCTGGACTAAACTGTAGACTGGACAGAAGCTATACTAAGACAAAAAGGAATATAGGTGGAATATAAAGAGCCTGTTTAGACTGTAGCTCTAAATAACCTGCTAGGTAACGTTTCCTATGGGAAAATGATGTTATTGCTGGGCTCTATAGTAACAACTCACCTCCCTTGATGCAAAAGCAACACGAAAACAGGCTGTATAGCAAATATCCTGCGTGCCACAACGGAGCGAGCTGGATACCAGACAAGTTAAGCGTCAAAAATCACCAGGGCTGGGATCACACACTTTGTGAATAAAATCACACCGCACACTGATATTTCGCTCCAGATATGTAAAACAGCTCCATGCAGAACACAAAGCGCTGACCTGTACCACACCTGGAAGAACAGAGCCAGAGCCAGTGGCGTCCTCCACGCTGAGCACGTTGTCCTCATGCTTGGAGATCTAAAGCTGTAATAAAACCTCCACAGGGTGTGGAAATATGACTTAAGTCCTAATTCTCCCGCTCCGTCTTTCACGGACGTCTAAAAACGACTAGAGAGGACACAGCGCATATGAACAGCCCCGGAAATTTTGGTCTTTCAGCACAGTAGGGGTTGGGTGGGGACGGTTGCCCTCTACAGGTCAAAGGTATGAACTGCCGACTGTACAGCTCCACCGTGTGTTGGGCTTTGTAAATTTTGGAATATTATAAAGAGCCCATATCCTGCATCTAGGTACACCATTTTATTTTTCCCTTGAGGTTATTTTAATGTTTTATAAACCAAAAAACATCATCCCAGCTCGAAATTATTCCTCTAATTTGACATATGCAAATGACCTCAGTTCCGATTGGTCTCCTTGTATTGTGTCAAATAAAAAATGTCCAGGCTCAACACATAATAACTTCAAAACAGATGGATGTGATGAATGTAAGTAGATATGTTTTTTTTTTTGTAAAATTGCAGAATTAAATATCTGAGTATGTTAAAATAAATGTTTGTACAATGTCCCGCCCTAAGAAGGCCCCAAGAGAGAGGACAATCAGTTATCTAAAATGTACACAAAACATGTTTTCTTTTAATTGAATTGAATTAAACTGAATTTCTTTTAAATGAATTAAAAATGTTTTATATGTAATAATTATTATAGTATATAGACCAATAGTATTATATTTAATTGTATTTATAATTTCTATTATAGTTTAATTTTATAATGTAAAAACAAAAACAAAAACAAATATGAACAAATATGCAAAACGACAATAGAAAAACAATACAATATTTGAGGACAGAACATCACACAGCGCGGAACACACAGAGCAGTGACAGTCCTAGCGTGAATGAACGCAGTTATTTCGCAGGTACCGTACTGTATGTAATATAAGTATCCACTCAATCGTACTGTGTATTGTGGCCAATCAAAATAATGACACTATGTCACTATTGAGCCTGTATTCCAAACTGAGCTCCGCCTTGTTATTTTGAGCGTTCAGCCGGCAGTTATACAGTAGTTGCTATTTTTACTTCCTTTTTTTTTACTTCTCCTCCATCATATACTTAACCATCCACGATCCACACTGGGCTTGGTGTAATACAGAATAAGCGCTTCGTGTCCCTAGGTGGGCGTGTCCCTTCATGCTCACGCCCCCTGAATTCCGTGCATAGGATTCCGATAGCATTATTTTTATATTTTAGGTCACATTCACAATGTGGAAGTTTTCTTTCCTCCTCCAGTCACGACCTGGCAATACTTCTTATTTACCATTAGGTCAAGGCCAAGCTTTTTTTTTTTCTTTGTTAAATTTTCCATTTTTCTGTTATTGTTCACCTCAGTGTTAAAACAAGGCTATGGGATCATGTGCTGTTTCCTGTCACAGATTATTGCTTGTCAGCACGTTTTTGTGTAATGCACCTGTGAAAATAATGTGATGGTTTTGTAAGAGGTAGCGATGCCATAATATTCTAATTGATGGATTAGATTAAAGTAGATTAGAGCCTTTTTTGTCATTGCCCAAAGTTAAAAGGAAAAGAGGACAATATATAACAACAGGAGATGAGAACAATTCACAATACTATAAAACAATACACATCGACGAAAGGATAATCATACAATGTACACTTCATTTGCTAGCTTGTTAGTTATTTAATAATGACTCTTTAACTCCTCCCATCAGGGGCGAGGGAGAGAGGAACTCGGGGCCTGATGATACTTCTCATCTCCAGTACGACCTCAGGAGCTCAAACTTAACTTACCTACATTACACACAGTTTGCACTACATCTTTTCAGGTCATCTTATCTTATGCACAACCGGTCACTTTATTATGCACTATTACTATTAATACTGAGAATACTGCTTATGCACATACACCAGCCTTAGGAATAGTTATATTATGTAATTATAAAGGTTTTATGGCTTATAGTTAAATAGTTTTCTACATTCTATCCAGTATATAGATATAAAATATATTGTTCTATTTTTCTGTATAGTACAGTTATTTGTATTGTTTTGTATTATGTGTGTTTACATTCTTACATTGTTTACATTTTTATGTATATTGTGGCTACTGGTAAAAAAAACATTTCCCTCAGGATCAATAAATTATCTAAAAATTTCCCTCTGGATCAAAAAGGTATCTAACCAATCTATCTATCTATCTATCTATCTATCTATCTATCTATCTATCTATCTATCTATCTATCTATCTATCTATCTA
>JBBPDA010109663.1:0-10144 GCA_037974385.1 Arnoldichthys spilopterus
CCCCCCCCCCCCCCCCCCCCCCCCCCCCCCCCCCCCCCCCCCCCCCCCCCCCCCCCCCCCCCCCCCCCCCCCCATCACCCTAGTTGTTCACTAGTTGTTCTTCCTTGAAACACTTTTGGTAGATGCTAACTACTGCACACCTGGAACACTGCACAAGAGCTGCCGTTTTGGAGTCTCAGTCGTCTAGTCATCACAATAAGGCCCTCAGATCTTTACGCTTGCCCATTTTTCCTGCTTCCAGCACATTCATTTCAAGAACTGACTTTTCACCTGCTTCCTAATATATCCCACCCCCCTGACTGGTGGCACTGTAATGAAATAAACAGTTGATGTGATTCACTTTACCTGTCAGTGGTGTTAATGTTATGGCTGATAGGTGTGGTTTAGCTAAAGGAGTGTAGATGTGTTAACGTCAGCGTTGGTCAGATGTCGCACTGTGTGAAGGTTTGAGCAGATGGTGTTAAAGGAAAACTCTCCTGCTCTTTGATTAATTCAGAGAAGGAAACTTTGACAGTTTGTTTTCCTAAGCAGCTGTTTGAAGTGGCTGGTGGCCGATGCCCTCTGCTGACCCCTGGTGGCTGGGTGTGATTACTGCACCCTGATGCCGTCTGCTCTGGATTTTTATTTCATGACACTTTTGCACACTCTCAGCCAACTGTGTGTGTGTGTTAGGGTGTGTGTGTTTGTGTGTGTTAGGGTGTGTGTGTTTGTGTGTGTGTGTGTGTGTGTGTGTGTGTGTGTGTGTGTGTGTGTGTGTTCAGGTCAGGTCAGAACGGGCTAGGCTTACTTATTAAACTCTGTCCTACCCAGCAGATGTTCTTTTTCTTCCCCAAGGGTAGTATCTTCTTTTCTTTCTCTCTTCTATCTCTCTCTCTCTCTCTCTCTCCCTCTCCCCTCCCTCTCTCTCTCTCTCTCCCTCTCTCTCAACGTTCACTCTCTATTTACACACTTGCTCTCTCTCTCTCTGCACACTCACTGTCTTTCTCACTCTCTCTCTCTCTCTTTCCTCCAGTACTCTCTCTGTCTCTCCTCTCTTTCACGCTCTCTTTTCCCCTTACTTTTTTCTTGCTCTCGCCCTCCTACCCTCCTCACCCTCTTTATCTTTTTCTGACTATCTCTTGATGTGCTGCTGTTCCCTGGGTAATATCTGCAGTCCCTTTTCAATTCCGACCCTCGAGAATCTCTCTCTCTCTCTCTCTTTTTCTTTCTCTCTGTCTCTCTCTCTCTCTCTCTCTCTCTCTATCCCCCCAAGGCTTTTGTTTTCAGTTTTTTTCCACACCCCTTCTCTCCTCTTTTGTGCTTTCTTTCTTTCCTGGGATCACATGACGGATATAAATCACAATGGAGAACTCGTTTCCTCTGGACTGCTTAGATCAGCCCCAACATGAACCAAGCTTTTTTTCTTTTTTGCTGCACTTGTGGCCGATCAAATTACTCTTTTTTTTGTGTGAGTAATAAACCAATTCAGTGTTGTCGTATTAGTCTCTTTTCTCGCTGCTTTTCTTTCTCTTCTCCCTCTCTACCTTTCTCTCCATCGCGTTCAGAGAAAAGCTGCTCTACTGGTACTAAGTGAATTACAATTGTTCCTTTATTTTGGCAGATCACAAGCAGACATCAGAAGGTACCGGATAAGCAAAACGAATGAATTCTGAGAAAACTACTGACGTTCTGAAAAAGCTACTGAAGTACTGAGTAAACAACTGAAGTACTGAGAAAATGACTAAAGTACTGACAAAACTAATGAAGTGCTGAGAAAATGACTAAAGTGCTGACAAAACTCCTAAAGTACTAAGAAAATGACTGAAGTACTGAATGAACTACTGAGATACTGGGAAAACAACTGAGGTACTGAGAAAACGACTTAAGTACTGAGTAAATGACTGAAATACTGAGAAAACTACTGTGGTACTGGGAAAGCGACTGAAGTACTGAGAAAGCGACTGAAGTACTGAGTAAACAACTGAGGTACTGAGAAGACGACTGAGGTACTGAGTTAACGACTGAAGTACTGAGTAAACGACTGAAGTACTAAGTAAACTACTGAGGTACGGAGAAAACGACTCAAGTACTGAGTAAATACTTTAGAGTGTTGTGGTTATAATTCAGGACAACAGATTTACTGTGCCATGTAGCAGGTGTTTCCAATGAAGTGGCCAGTGAGTGGAACTATAAGGTAGATGTTTCTAATAAAGTGGCCAGTGAGTGGAACTGTAAGGTAGATGTTTCTAATGAAGTGGCCAGTGAGTGGAAGTATAAGGTGGTGTTTCCAATGAATGGACCTACGGAGGTGTTTCTAGTAACGTCCAGTGAGTGGAAGTAAGGAGTGGTGTTTTCAATAAAGCGGCCCATGCGCACATCTCAAACTGTGACACATCAGGTTCCATATCACTACACATGATTTTAAGTAAACTTTACATTAAAAATTCAAAAATTCGATCTCCTGTCACTGCAGCAGCATGGTATTTGCATTCCCGTCTCTCCGCGGACCCTCGGCACAAGTGCTTTGTTGTGTTCTGTGAAAGCGTATCCTCGAGCTCATGCAGATGTACTCGAGTGTAAAGATGCCCTCAGGCTAAACCACTGCCAATAACACACGAGTCAGTGCCCGTGCATAAATACACACAGATACTTCTGTTCAGTCTAATCTCTCTCTCCCTCTCTCTCTCTCTCTCTCTCTCTCTCTCTCTCTGCAGAGGTGATTGACAGCATGGCGCGCTTCCGTGCGGTCGGTGTCTGGAACTACACCATGCTGACCCTGTCTGAACATGAGAGGGTCCTGTATGTCGGCGCCAGGGAGTATCTGTTTGCTCTGGACCCCAACGACATCAGCAGACAGCTTAGACCCCAGGTAACCACACACACACGCTCAGAGTGGCCAACTCCTTGATGTCATGCACTGATTAGCATATACGTGAGGTCGTATTTACATTGTGCCCCTTGATCTGGAGAAAGGCTGAATTGGAAGTGACTCCATAGACATAGACACAGTGATGCAGCCATAACACTAACACAGCTGACGGGTGAAGTGAGTAACACTGACTCTCCAGTTATTTCTTTACAATGGTTCGTGTCAGTGTGGTGGGATATATTAGGCAGCAATTGAACAGTCAGTTCTTGAAGTTGATGTGCTGGAAGCCAGAAAAATGCGTGAGCATAAGGATCTGAGACACTTTGACCGGGACCTTATTCTGATGATTAGACGATAATTAGCATCTCCAAAACATCTCATCTCATCTCGTCTCGTCTCGTCTCGTCTCGTCTCGTCTCTTCTCTGCTTCTCTCTTCTCTTCTCTTCTCATCTCATCTCTTTTTTTCTCTTCTCTGCTTCTCTCTTCTCTTCTCTTCTCTTGTCTTCTCTTTTCTTCTCTTCTCTTTTCTTCTCATCTCTTCTCTTCTTTTTTTCTCTCCTCTCTTCTCTTTTCTTCTCTTCTCTTCTCTTCTCTTATTTTTTCATCTATTCTCTCCTCTCTTCTCTTTTCTTCTCTTCTCCTCTCTTCTTTTTTTCTCTCCTCTCTTCTCTTTTCTTCTCTTCTCTTCTCTTCTCTTATTTTTTCTTCTATTCTCTCCTCTCTTCTCTTTTCTTCTCTTCTCCTTTCTTCTTTGTTTTCTCCTCTCCTCTCCTCTCCTCTCCTCTCCTCTCTTCTCTTTTCTTCTCTTCTCTTCTATCCTCTCCTCTCATCTTTCAGTCTCTTCTCCTTTCTTCTCTCCTGTTCTCTCCTCTCCTAAAAATAAAATAAATGGCACTATTTGGTCTTACAATGCCCTTCGTGTATCCTTTCACTGTGAATGGACTAAGAAACTAATCAGAGGCCAAAACAGTTTAGGACGAGGTACAAGATACATTCCCCCAGAGCTAGCTCAGATAAAAGAAAGGATAAACCCCTTGGGTGTGTTTAAATGTAAATATTTACATTTTTTAACATTTTAAACTTTACAAAACTGAAAATGAAAAACTTCTATTTATTTAATGTAAATTAGCTCTCGCGGCCCACCTGTAGGACAGTCACGGCCCACCAGGAAAACACGGCTGTAGGGTTATACCCAGTCTGGTTAGCGGAGAGCAAAATCACATATACACACACACACACACACACACACTCATTCATTCCACAGTCATTCATTTTACCCAGCTTTCCGCTCAGAAAAGCAGGATTTTATATTATTCAAATTGAGTGACGTGCAGAAGCGACTGTGGAGCTTTTAGTGCTGCTGTTTGGAGTAAATTGCAGTTTGAAAGGTCAGCAAGCTGGGACACGCTTTTAATGGACACAGCGCTCTGGGCCACTCTTTACAATGCTCTCTCTCTCTCTCTCTCTCTCTCTCTCTCTCTCTCTCTCTCTATCTCTCTCTCTCTCTCTCTTTCTCTCTCTGTCTCTCCCTAAGACAAAAGGATGAGCGATTAACCCGTGTCACGTTGTGTTGAGTGGTGTGACTTTACTGCAAAAAAAAAAAAAACGGAGAAAAATGTAACATCTCTCTCTTTCTCTCGCTCTTCTACACTTTCTTTCTGTTCTCTCTCCTCCTATAATCTCTCTCTCACTCTCCCCCTCTCTCTCTCTCTCTCTCTCTCTCTCAGATTGAGTGGCCAGCCCCTGTGGAGAAGAAGAGAGAGTGTGCAGCGAAGGGTAAAAACAACCAGGTATCAGAGACTGTTCACTTATCACAGCTTTCTCACTCTCCCTCGCTCTCTCAGTCTCTCTCTTTCTCTTTCTTTCTCTCTCTTTCTCTTTCTTTCTCACTCTCCCCTCTTTCTCTCTCTCTCTCTCTCTCTCTCTCTCGCCTTCCCCTCTTTCTGTCTCTCTCTTTTGCTCTCTCCCTCTCTGGATTTCTTTTTTTTTCTTCCTCTCTCTCAATTGCCAAATTGTCTTTCTTGCTCGCTCTCTCTCTCTCTCGCTCTCTGTTTTTCTCTCTCGCTCGCTTTCCCTTCCTTTTTCTCTCTATCGCTTTCTCTCTCTGTCTTTCGCTCACCCCTCATTCTCTCTTTCTCTCTCCCCTCTCTCTCTCTCTCTCTCTCTCTCTCTCTCTATTTCTCTCTCTCTCTCTCTCTCTCTCTCTCTCTCTCTCCATCTCGCTCTCCCCTCTTTCTCTCTCTTTCTTTCTCCAGCTCTACCCTCTTTCTCTCTCTCACACACATTCACACTCTCCCCTCTTTCTCTTTCATTCAGTCTCTCTCTTGTGGTCTCTCCCTCTCTGGATTCCTCGTTCTTCCTCTTTCTCCATGGCCAAAGTGTCTTTCTTGCTCGCTCTCTCTCTCCTGCTCACTGTTTCTCACTCTCTCTCTCTCTCTCTCTCTCTCTTGCTTTCCCTTCTTTCTCTCTCTCTTTCAATTGTCAAAATGTCTCTCCTGCTCTCTCTCTCTCTCTCTCTCTCTCTCTCTCTCTCTCTCTCTCTCTCTCTCTCTGTATCTGTAAAGCCTGGATCATAACACCACAAAAAGAGAAAAACTTATTCATGATAAACGAGTGATTATTAATTAAGCCCCCCCACCCCAACCCACCGGTGCTCAGTCCAGCCGGATGGTGCTGTAAATGGCAAAGCTGTGTGAGGAACAGATTTACTGATCAAGTTCTCTCTCTCTCTCTTTCTCCTCCCCGTCTCATCCTCTCTCTCTCTCTCTCTCTCTCTCTCTCTCCCTGTCTCTTCCTCTTTCTCCCTCTCCTCTCTCTCGCTCTCTCTCTCTCTCTCTCTCTCTCTTCACTCCTCCCCCGACAGACGGAGTGCTTCAACTACATCCGTTTTCTGCAGAGTTACAATCGCACACACTTGTACACGTGTGGGACCTACGCCTTCCAGCCCAAGTGCACGTACATTGTGAGTGTGTGTCCTGATCTCTATCACACTGACAGCTCTATTACACACACACACACACACACACACCCTCACTCTCTCTCTGAATGTATTTATGCATGTGTTTATGTGAAGTACAGTGTAACCCAAGCACAGTAAACAACACTAAACAACAATAACAACCATATTCATAATCATAATTATCTGTAATACTGTAATTATAATCCCCCACATCTCTCTCTCTCTCTCTCTCTCTCTCTCTCTCTCTTTCACACACACACATACTAACTCTCTCTATCTCTCTCTCTCTATGTCACTCTTTCATCACCCCACACAGAAGCTTGATTGGCACGGTGTTCAATTACAGGGGTGCCAAGACATTTAAATCTGTTTATCGTGCATCAGCCTGTTAATCAGTCAACACACACACACACACACACACACACACACACACACACGCTCTCCCCCTGGGTGTCAACGTAAAAATTAATGGTGTGTGTGTGAACGAGTGCAACAGGATCACATCAGGCAGTGGCACAGGGGAGGGGATCGCGGAGGAGGGGGCGAGGGGGGGGCAGCGTGTGTGTCAGCAGGCCGCCGCTGTGCCACCTCAGCATGATTCCCTATTAGCGTTTTTTTTCCATGGAACGACAGAGCGGCTGAACCAGTGCAAAAAGGCGTCTGCCTCCCTGTCTCCGTTTTACCCCGAAAATGAGTGCTGGAAGGGGGGAGGGGCCGTGGGGGGGGGGGGTGCTGTGGCCACCCATCCAGACCAACTGACAAGGTGAGACATAGAAAGGGGGACTGGAGGTGTTATAGGACTGTCACCCCTTCTAGAAGCGGTGTGTGTGTGTGTGTGTGTGTGTGTGTGTGTGTTCAGGTTTTGAATAAGGAGAGCACGTACGGAGGCTGGTGTTTGCCTGTCAATCAAGAACACATTAAAGACAACTCTGGAGATGATAGCCACTGTACTCTATATGTAAATTAAGTCAGAGTGAGGGAGAGAGAGAGAGAAGAAAAGATTTCGCACTCTCCTCCTGTCCTTCACCCTTTTTCAGTCTTTTTTTTATTTTTTTTATTTTTTTTTCATTTTTTCCCCCCTATAATGCCTCATAATTTATCCGATTCACGGTTTCTTCACTGGCCACGTTCACGCAAAATGGAACTTCTAGGAATTTTCGTGCATAAACGGGGAGTAGTGAGCACAGACACGTAGGGCTGTCACGATATCAGATTTTCCCTTCAAGATTATTGTGGCCATAGATTCACAATATATATAATATATAATTATCGCAGTATAGTATACGTATATGTGCCACTGGCTACTTCCCGCTGTAGCGTAGCTCCACCCCCATGGGAATATTAACCAATGTACATTCTTAGAGGTTCTAACCAGCATTAATGAGCAATACTGCCATTTGCTGTGGGAGTGTGAACTACATAGATACTTGCGCAGGATTATTCACTGTATTATCGTATGTGTGTTAATAACTATCAATATTTTGCTTTTAAATATGACTTTAAACGTCAGTAATATATTGTGATACCTCTACAAACACACAGATAACACAAATGAGGGGGATGAGTGTGCTTATAAACTAATAGAACAGTGTTTAAGATGAAAGTAATTCTGATCTCTCAGCTGCACATGAAAAAAAGGGGCTAAATCAACACAACTGCTGTTCTTCATAGTCCTTACACTGGAGATAATTGTGTAAAGTCGAAGCATTGTTCAGTGTGAGTTTGGTGATATTTATACAGTGTAAAGCTCTATTGTAGGTTAATTTTACCTGTTGAGTTGCTATAATCTAATTTATAATTAGCAAATTAATCTGGAATTTTAAGGCAGTATGAATTTGCAGCCTGTGTAGGTTTTATAGTCTGGCAGTAATAATTTTGGGCACATTTTATCCAGTATGAATCTGCATGTGGCATTTATAGTTTGACAGTTAAAACTACGGAGGGAATTTTATCCAGTATGAACCTGCATGTGTTTGTAGGTTTTACAATGTGACGGTCATTTCTGACTGAATTTATCCAGTATGAATCTGCAGTGTGTGTGTGTGTTGTTTTAACTATCTGACAGTAGTAATTCTGGAGGGACTTTAATCTGATCGGAATCTGCTGGTGTGTAGTTTTCACAGTTTCACAGTTTAGCTGATTGATTTTATCCAGTATGAATCTGCAGTGTGTAGTATTTATAGTCTGGCAGTAATAATTGCAGAGTGGTTTTATCCAGTATGAATCTGCAGTGTGTAGTATTTATAGTCTGGCAGTAATAATTGCAGAGTGGTTTTATCCAGTATGTATCTGCGGTGTGTAGTTTTTTTTTACAGTCTGCTGGTAATAATTGCAGTCATTTAATCCACTATGAATCAGCAGTGTGTAGTTTTTTCAGTCTGACGGTAGCAATTGCAGAGTGATTTTATCCAGTATGAGTCTGCAATGTGAAGTTTTTACAATCTCATGGTTATAATTGTAGAGTGATTTTATCCAGTATGTATCTGCGGCGTGTAGTTTTTAACTTTCTGACAGTAACAATTGCAGAGTGATTTTATCCAGTATGAGTCTGCAAAGTGAAGTTTTTACAATCTCATGGTTATAATTGTAGAGTGATTTTATCCAGTATGTATCTGCGGCGTGTAGTTTTTTACTTTCTGACAGTAACAATTGCAGAGTCATTTTATCCGGTATGAATCTGCATTGGGCAGTTTGTTGGTAATAATTGTGAAGTGATTCACCATCAGAAGCTGTGCATGCTGGGAGGTATTTTTACTGCTGCATAACCTGCAGTTTTTATAGTAGGACATAATCTCAACTGAAGCCTGAAAATTGGTGGGGAATAATTACCACACTGCTGCGTGTAGTACTGATCTGTTCAGAGTGGAGCTTTAGTGTGTAAAACAGAGAAATGTGAAGCTAACAGTTATGGCTTTCTTCCTCTGCTGCCTCGCAGAATTCAGATCATTTCACTCTGAACAGCGCCGCCCTGGAGGACGGGAAGGGAAAATGCCCCTACGATCCTGCCAAGGGCCACACAGGTCTAATCGTGGGTGAGTTTTGCGTGCGTGTGTGTGTGTGTGTGCGTGTGTGTGTGTGTATGTCTGTATACATCCTGTTTCCTCTTATATCATTTCTTTATGTTATCTCACAGCACACATGCCTGAGGGTCCTGTATGATGTATTGGTTATATCAGGGTGTGTATGTGTGTGTGTGTATGTGTGTGTGTTCTAACCTCTTCCCTGTGCTGTAGATAAGGAGCTGTACTCTGCCACCCTGAATAACTTCCTGGGCACAGAGCCGGTCATCCTGCGCAATCTTGGACAGCAGCACTACAGCATGAAGAGCGAATATCTGCCAGCCTGGCTCAATGGTACACGCACACACACACACACACACACACACACACACACACACACACACAGCAGTAGAGCATAAATATCCGCCAGCTGTATACTGTGATCATCCCGACCACTCACAGTTCCAGATGTGCAGGTTTCTGTGTGTGTGTTCAGCCCTTCATGTAAATTCAGTGGCACGTCCAGGTGGGGGAGGCACACCAAGGGGTGGGACCACCTAAAAGTTATGTCTGATGGTTTATTACTACATTTTTCTATTTTATTAAAAATTTTTTTCCCCATCCTGGTCGCCACCCACCCATACCCACCTCAGCCCAGGGAAGCCTTTTATTAGCCAATTCGCTGTGTCAGGGTTTGATTGGGGCAGGGAAAATGCAGGGGTCTGCCTTACTAGGGGTCTTACTAAGTGACGGAAATGGTCACATGCCACACGTGTCGGTTTTCTCCAGTGTGAATGCTAATATTCACAGGTGTTTGTCCTACTGACGTGTGCACTAGTGAGTGTGTTGACGGAGAAAAAGCGCTAAAATGTGTCAGACTGAGAAGGGGCGCCCAAACTTTTGCACACAGCTGTATGCTTCCATGCGCGATGCAATGGCAACATGCAGCAAAACGCATCCAAAAAGGGTGTAGTGTGCAGGCGTGACACACACACACTTGCACACACACACAAAGCGTGTGTTTTTAGCTCTTACAGTAATATTACGGACGTACGATGATATCGGAGGCGTATCGGTATCAGCAGAGACTTGCTTGAAAAAATAATATCGCCATCAGACAGATGGTTCAATCCGATGAGGTAGGTGACGCTACAATAGTGACATTTTTCACATTGTTCCTCACTTGTAAGCTTATAGAAATACATTGTGTGGGCAGTGGAGGCCTAGTGGTTAGGACACTGCCTTTGAGACCTGAAGGTATCAGGTTCGAGTCCCGGCCCGGGCACTACTGAGGTTCCCTTGAGCAAGGTACCGTCCCGCTACACTGCTCCCCGGGC
>JBBPDA010109664.1:0-10143 GCA_037974385.1 Arnoldichthys spilopterus
ACACTCAAGCACCACAACGAAACGTGACCTCTGCATTTAACCCATCACACATGCACACGTGGAGCAGCAGGCAGCTATCAACAGTGCCCAGGGAGCAGTGCAGTGGAAAGGTATCTTGCTCAAGGGTACCTCAGTAGTGCCCGGGCTGGGACTCGAACCTGCGACCTTCGGGTCTCAAAGGCAGCGTCCTAACCACTAGGCCTCCACATTTGGTTGAATACATGTTTGGATTGTGTCAGAAAATGTTGCATGCAGCTTTTTCTTGGTGTCAGTTTCTGCCAAAATCCCAGTGAGCACAAGGAAAACATCTTTTCGCATTTACATACCATTTATTTAACGTGAGGACCGGATATATCCAGTGATTCTGCAGTCACCCAGTAGCGGCAGCAATGTTTTCTCTACTTCTGTGGCCATTTCAGAAGGAACAGTTTAACACAAAAAGGTCACCTTTCAGGTCTACTGAAGACAACTGTTCCATATTTCACTAATCCATTGAAGAACAAACCTCAAACCACACATTAGAAACATTCTGGACTGCCTGATTACTGCCCCCACAGGTCAACACACAGAATTACAATCTGGGCTGCAAGTTGGCAACTGAACCTAAATGTAACATGATACTGAGGTCAATCAAGAGCAGCTGCAAAACTTAACTTCATCAGACCTTCCACACCAGCTTTTAGGACTCATGTTTAGTCAGATGCATATTCCAATGTCATTTTAAAAAATGTTCTGAAGTAACATTGCGCAAAAGAGGGAGTTATGGGAGTAAATCTGTAGTTTGCAGGTATACCTACAATTACCCAATATACTGAACACGTCTTATGCTTCTTTTGATGTTCCCAATGGAACTCATCAATACCCAGGCTGAGAGCAATTGTGAACTCATAACGGCATAGAAGGCCATTTTCTTTGACACATGTGCCATCATGAAGTGTTGTACTCATCTGGGACATGAGCTGTGACATCGCCTTCTCTAAAATGTCTGCTTAGCAATTTCTGTAGCATCTACAATGGAGAAACATACGCAACCTCATATCACCTGTCTCCACAATATTCTCTGCACTACTTTCTCTGCACTCTCAACATATGCAACACATTTGATTCTCTTCTTTTAATTGGTCGCAAGACATCCATCAATGCCACAGCAATGTATACACTGATCAGCCATAACATTAACACCACTGACAGATGAAGTGAATAGCATTGACTATCTATTTATGTCATTACAATGGAACCTGTCAGGGGGGTGGGATATATTATGCAGCAAGTGAACAGTCAGGCCTTAAAGTTGATGTGCTGGAAGCAGGAAAAATGGACAGTGTAAGGATCTAAACCACTTTGACAAAGGCCTTATTGTGATGGCTAGAAGATTAAGTCAGAGCATCTCTAAAACAGCAGGTCTTGTGTAGTGATTCAGGTGTGCAGTAGTTAGGTAGTCACCAAAAGTGATCCAAGGAAGGACAACTGGTGAATTTGTGGTACGGTGATGGGCACCAAAGGCTAGAGCGTCTGGATCAGTCCCACAGAAGAGCTACTGTTGGATCAGGCTCCTCTCTCCTGACCTCTACAACAAATTCAGAATGCAGCAGAAGGTCTGGTCTTCAATACACCAAAGTCCTTACACACCACTACACTGCTGAGAACCCTTCACTGGCCTCCTGTGGCGCCGGCATTAGATTTAAGATGCTGACGCTTGCTTTCAAAGCCAAAAATGGTCTACAATAATCGAACCACAGGTCACAGCTTGCCCTCTTAGAGCATCATCCTCAGCCCGACTGGACCCCCCTTCTCGAAAATCGAAGACAGACATCAAGGCTCTTCTCAGTTTTGGCTCCTAAGTGGTGGAATGAACTTCCCCTGATCGTTAGAACTCCAGAATTCCTCGCTGTCTTCAAACGATGACTGAAGACCCACCTCTACATGTCCCAACATCGCGTAGAAACATACTGGTCTTTTCTACGTAAAGGATTAGCATGAGCTTAGGTAGAATCTCAGCTGACTAGCTGCTCTTAATCTAAGTCTAGGTGTACTGGTGTGACAGATTTTCTTTTTTGTAGACTAGAAAGCACCATGTACTATAAAGGTAAATGCAAAACGATTTAAGAAGTGAACACTGACTCTGATGGAAAGAAGCCAGAACACACAGTGAACCACAGTCAGAGCTGTTTCAGCAGCTTGGGGAAACTACTCAATATTAGGCAGGTGGTTCTTATCTTATGGCTGATTGGGTATACATAATGTTGAGCCATTTCAGTTTTGCAGTCTGATGCACTGTAATTATCCTAAACAGCTCGGAGCACTCGGGCACAAAATGCATTCACAATGTCTATATAATAATATAATGAATCGCAGTTGGACAAATCATTTTTTTTCCAATCTGCCCCAGGCCTTGAGCTTAGCAGGGAGCTGCACTGAGACAAGCCTGACAGCCCTGGCAATGACCTTTCCTTTGGCTTCAATTAAGTGAATATTTTGGTTTATAATGAATCTATTTTCACAGATAGAGGCCTGGGGGCTCGAATCTGCCTTTCTGTTTGGGGAGTTTGCCCTCAATACAATGGCATGTGGTTTTTACTCATTTGCATCTACATAATTATATAATAAGTCAATACACATAAACACTGTCGGAGTATTAAAGCTGGACCACTGGAGTAGTTCAGTACCCTGCTGGTGACATCCCTTCTGAATAGGAGCGTTTTGTGGCCATGACTTTGTCAGCCGTGGGAAGGAGAACGTCCTATAGAACTGTGTGTATGTGATTGCGAGACTATATGTGTTATGTTGTCACTGAAAATCTTGTATTTTCTTTTTTTAAACTCTATCTTTTACATTTAAAATGGTGCAGTGTTTAGCGATGTCGCCTCACAGCGAAAAGGTCCTGGGTTCGATCACGGCGCCTTTCTGTGCGGAGTTTGCGAGCTCTCCCCATGTTCGTGTTTCCTCCGGGTTCTCCGGTTTCCTTCCACTGTCCAAAAGCTGCAGTAGGTTGATTGGATGCTCTAAATTGCCCATAGGTGTAAGGGGAGCTATGGCTCCACCTAGTGGCCATAGCCACTCTGCATCACCGGAGTATTAACTTCCGGCCCAGGTGATACTGGTCGGGACCAATCAGAACGGACTTTAAAAGAGTGTTGTAAACAGCAAACGGCGCAAGGTATCTTCTGAGAGTGTTTCTGAGATTTTTCTTGTCTTGACTACCTGGTTTTTTTTTTGGGTTTTCGATTTCTGTGCCTTATCTTTGATATTCCTGTTTGCCGTGCATCTGACCCTGGACTGTGTTTTTGGATTTTTGATTCTCGCCTGATCCTGGACATATCTGTTTGCCATGTTTTTACCTTTGCTTGTGACCTGACTACAGATATTGCTTATTCTTTGTGGACCTGTTTTTCACTGGTGACCTTGATTTTGAATACTTGGAATTTTCTTCTCAATAAACACCAATTTGCGTTCAACAACCCAGTGAGCTTTCTTACAATAGGTGTGAGTGTGTGTGTATGAATGGTTGTCTGTCTATGTGTTGCCCTGCGATGTGTTGGCCTCCTGTCCTGAGTGAACCCCACCTTAGGCCCGCAGTCAACTGGGATTGGCTCCAGCTTCCCCGGAAACGGAAGAAGTGGTTTAGAAAATGGGTGGAGTTTGCCATATTGGAAATAACTGATATGCCAAACTTTGTGTTCTTTCCTCCAAAGGTTTGATTACAGTAAATAACCTTAAACTGTACAAAGGAGAGGGGTAAAGATAAGTAAATATGCCCAGGGCCGGATTAAGGATGGTGGGGGTCCCTGGGCAAATGCATTTTCATGGCAAAAATACATGAAATGTTGCAAGTGTTTTACACATCAAGTTTAATGGCGTCGAGTCACAGAGTAAAATTTATGGCTACTACACAATTTGTTAGCTTATAAAAGACAAAGTCTCTGCACTATTAATAGCTTAAATCTTTAACTAGGCATTGCCATACAGACAGTATAATATCAGTATAATCTTTTTAAAGACGTATGAAAGGCACATTACACACCATTTCAGTGCTGTGAGGCTGTCACTGAAAATGATCAAATGACCAGATCATCGTTAACCAAGTTTTCAAAGCAATGAGCAGTAGAACTGTACAAGAGCCGTCCAAACAAATCACCTAAGCCGTACTGTATATTGGCAAAGATCGATGCTTCTGAGAAACTGTACTTTTCTCCATTTCTTTGCAGCATATTCCTTAATCAAACCACAGAAATCCAGTTTCTCAACCACACCACTCTCAAATGACTTCAGACCTGTGCGCTGAGTTTCCAGTGTTCAAAACATGACTGACCGTTATCTATACTGAAAATGCAGCAAGCAAAATAAAACACAGATCTGATGGATGGGGAATATAGAAGCCGTTGTCTCGGACTATTTACAAGCTTGCGGTGGAAGTGAAATTCAGAGAAAAAAATCATTTCTGATGTTTGTATGTGCATTCAGCTTTGCTCGGACTGTATTGTTGATCTTTCCCAAGTGAGTGTAGTCAGTTCTGTAAGGGTCCTCCACATTACTGGCTGCCCGACTCGGCTGTTGCAAGGCCTCTGTAGCCAGGTGTTCTGATATTTTTCCCTACCTACATTTTTTTCCTACCAGTAGCATAAAACTAGAGAAAACATTGAAATTTCTCACAATATTTATTACAATAAGAAATGAACAGCGATTATGATGAACATATATATGCACCTTTTGCAAACTGTAGGTACTGCGTTTTCATGGGTAGGAAAAAAATTTCAGAACACCGGTAACGTTAAACTTGTGCACTCTGGTTTAGCTGTTGAGCGAGTCTCTGCTATCTGACCAGACGTTCATTTTTACTCCGGAGTTCTTTGGGTTTTTTTTTTTTGCATAAACAAATGCTTATGAAGATTATTTGGACCCCCTACAGATCGGGGCCCTGGGCTACAGCCCCGTTAAGCCCTTCCAAAAGCTCGGCCATGAATACACCATAAGAAAGTCACCAAAATCTGAAATGTTAGATTTCATAGACAACAGGCTTTTCCCCAAGCATTAAGAACCTGGTGATCTTAGATTTCCTGCAGCAATGGAAGTCAATGAAGGCTTGAAGGTTAACGCAAACAGTTCCCACAGGGAATACCCCCAACTTCTGCTGATGATCTACAAACCCCTCTGTCTGAACGTGGGCAGAGCTGGAACCACAATCTTCCTAGAGCCTCTGATGCATTTTTAGCACAATTTTGTAGTGCAGAAAGTAGTACTGTATATCACTATCACAATGTGGAGGAAAAGGCAAGATCATGGAAGAGTAGCACAGTCTCCAGACATCAACTCCATCCAGCTGTTTGGGTTGATCTGGACAGAAGGGGGTGAAAGAAAGGGTTTCATTTATTTCCTATGCTTCTGTAATACTATAAGTTAATGAAATCCTTCATTCCTAAAAAGTACATTTCCATGAAATTTGCTTTGTTTTTTTTTGTTTTTTCATGAAATATTTTTTTTACCCTGGGCTTTAAATCTAATTAAACATATATATATGAAGATGAGTTTTTGTTTAACTGGGTTTTCTTCATCTACTTTTAGGACTTATTATTACTATTCTAATTATTATATATCTGTCAAATGTTTATATATAGATTTTCTTCAAGTAAGAGCATTTTTGGCCCTATCATCTTGTATTTCGTGCCACAGTAAGGTGTATGATGGTGGAACTGACTACAGTACTTTAATATTGGCTTTGATTTCATAGATCGCATATGATGGAGCAAAATACCTCCTGTACACCATCATCAAGGTACAGTGTGTCTTGCAATATTCACCTTGATCTGCGCAGCAAGAAAATCTGTAAATCTCCTTCAGGTCAGACGAGTTATCACTGCTAATTTCCATAAGCCCCTCATGACCAATCTCCTATACAGGCTTTTGACAAGGAAATGTTTTTGTTGTGGTAGAAATGATGGTGGGAGAGCTGTTTTGGTATAAAAAAGTAATGTTAGGAAGTGTCTCACCTTAATTTCTTTTTATTATTTGAGTGTTACTTCGTTCAGGTACATTCAACATTTACATTGCATTTTCCTTTATTTCCACGATTGATTTTGTCTGGGTGAGGGACAGGGGCAGGGCAGTGATACTGTAGCCTATAAGCATGTTTGTAACGTTTGAAAATATCAAACTCTATTTATTAATAATATAATATTTAATTCATAAATAATAAATTAAATAATTATAAATTAACTTTGTTTAACTGAAATCAGAAAGATTAAGGTTTTTAAAAAATATTTTTACAGCACAAGAATATCGTTAGTGTCAGTAATCGATACACAGGCCTGATATCGGATCGACCGTGGACTCAGTGTGTGTCGCCCAGCCCTACTTTACAGCGCCTGAGGGCTCCGGGCTTTTCCACCCCTCCTCAGCCCTGCTGGGGGGGTTAAACCCTCACTCCAGTGTGGCTGAAGTCTCTCTCCCGCTCACAAGTGCGAGCCCAGCCTGGACTGCACCTCAGCTCTGCGCTCTCCTCAGATGGGAGCGGGGAAAACTGCGCCATGCGCGAGGCTTTAAGTGCTGTGAGCATGTCTCTGAGAGGGTCCCTGCGCACTTTTTGCCTCTGCCTCTGCCTCTCCTTCCTGCCCGTGGAGCTGCTCACACACTTGGGTGAGTTTGTGGTTTGCAGCTGTTCACTCGGGGATCACAGATAACCCCCCAAAACCGACGCCTCGTGCTCGGAGAACTCCGCTAAACTGCGCCTTTTTAGCCGTTCATGTGCAACAAGCTGGTTTATTAGTGCTGTCGTAGGAAGTGTGTGTGTGTGTGTGTGTGTGTGGAGAGGGGGGGTCTGAGTGTGTGTGCGTGCGCGCAGATTTTTCCTTGCGTTGCTGCCTCGGGCCAAACGTGTTTGTAATCAGCCTTATGGTTTCACCCACCCGTATTCCGGTAGGCCACGCCCAGTGCGCTCCTATTGGTTAACACTTTTACGGGCTAGTAGTGACCTGTCCTCTGCCCTGCTACTGTTCCACTTTCTTCCCATTTACTAATAATGCCCTGCCTCCTGCTCTAGGATTGGGAAGTATTGTTCTGCATTATGATTGGCCGAAACTGTAGTGTCTTCTGTATTATGATTGGCCAATACTGTAGTGTCTTCTGTATTATGATTGGCCAATACTGTAGTGCCTTCTGTATTATAATTGGTCAATACTGTATACCTTCTGTATTATGATTGTCCAATACTGTAGTGCCTTCTGTATTATAATTGGTCAATACTGTAGTGCCTTCTGTATTATAATTGGCCAATACTGTAGTGCCTTCTGTATTGATTGGCCAATACTGTAGTGCCTTCTGTATTATAATTGGTCAATACTGTATACCTTCTGTATTATGATTGGCCAATACTGTAGTGCCTTCTGTATTATGATTGGCCAATACTGTAGTGCCTTCTGAATTATAATTGGCCAATACTGTAGTGCCTTCTGTATTATAATTGGTCAATACTGTACTGCTTTTTGTATTATAATTGGTCAATACTGCAGTGCCTTCTGTATTATGATTGGCCAGTACTGTAGTGCCTTCTGTATTATGATTGGCTAATACTGTTCAACCTTTTGTATTATGATTGGCTAATACTGTTCCACATTTTGTATTATGATTGGCTAATACTGTAATGCTTTCTGTATTATGATTGGTTAATAAGGCTTTGCCCTCTGTTTTATGACTAGCTAACATCATCATACCTTCTTTATTATGACTGGCTCACACTATCCTGTCTTCTATTTTAAGATTAGCTAACACTGTCCTGCCCTCTGTATAATGATTGTCTAGTGCTGCCGTGAAATCTATATTATGATTGGCTAATAATGCCCTGCCCTCTGTATTATGATTGGCTAATGCTGTCCTGATATATACTATTAGCTAGTAGCAGCCCACCCTATTTGTAGGATTAGCTTGCAGTCAAGTCTAGCATATACATATGAAGCGGTCTGTGATAGTTGAGCTAGTCTGGGACATGTGAGCAGGAGGCCCCAGTGATGTATGATCTGGTCAATGGTACAGTAGTACAGCAGGTAGAGTAGAAGTAGTGCACTCTACTTATAGGATTAGCTGGTAGTAGCCCACCCTCTTGTTGTTGGATTAGCGAGTAGTAGCCCACCCTCTTGTTGTTAGATTAGTGAGTAGTAGCCCACCCTCTTGTTATTGGATTAGCTAGTAGTTGTCCACTCTTATCTTGTAGGATTAGCAAGTATTAGCACACCTTATACACACCCACTGGAGAGGCTACGGCTCGCATTCATTATCAGTGACATATCTAGAACCCCCAGAAGGCCAACTCTGGTCCTGGAGATCTACCACCCTTGAGAGTTCAGATCCTATACATCTTTTTTTTTTTTGATTTAGACAACCATGATGGCCTTTTTTTTTACCAGAATCAGTCATGTTAGATAAGGATTGGAGCTAAACCAGAGATGGGCACCCTGGCCTAAAGTGATATTTTACCTCAAAAAACTGATCCCACCCAGAAGGTGTCTGATTCCTCTTTCTAATGATGTTGATGGTTAATCTGACACACTAGGACTTCAGTCCAGCTCCAGAAGACCTGCCCAATGGCAGAGCTCACGTAGCTATATCTACATCTACCGTGAGGAGACAATTGAATAATATTGGAAAATTTCTCATTGGATGTTTAAATCTGAGCATTAAAAGAGGTGAAATGGCTATACGCTTATAAATGCTGGATGTTCTAAGAAGTTCTAAGAAGCCAACACGCCAATTACGGCCCAGTTGGCTGGGCGTGCCTGAAAATGGGTGGGAAATAAAACACATGACCCAGCTGAGAATTCCTACTGAGACATTGTTCTCAGAGCAGCTGTGTATGTGTGTGAAACCTGAATACAGCTTCATCTGCACCAGCTGGAGTATGTGTTTGTATGTGTGCTGTAAGATTCTCATAGATGTAATGAAGCGTACCCCCCCCACCCTCTCTCCAGATGTTTTCAGAAAGAATTAGTGCACCACTCAGGAAACCCCCCCGGGGGGCTCTAATTATGATGTTGTGATGTCTGGGGCTGTCATTGTAGAAGCCGACATGGTGGGTCAGACTGATTAGCAGGGATAAAACAACACCTCTAACCTCTGCCCCTCTCACAAGGGGTCACACACAAACACACACACTCCACCAACTCCACCACCACATCTGTGGGTTCATCAGATCTGCTGCTCATCGCAAACAATGGGACATCCAGCCTTTTTCTTGCGAATTTTTTAACTCACAATAATTTTTAAAATTATAAACAGCTTTGCTTACCATTTTTGGCAATAATTCTGTTGACTGGGGATGTGCACGCCTTCGAGAATTCTGAGAAAGGGGTTTTACCATTAGCATCATTAGCACATCATTGCTAAAAGTTTTTGCTAAAACCGAGATTTGGTGAATGATTTCCTACACTGAGACCCCTCCAGTCCACAGTATATTTGCTGTTATTGTAGCCCCACATGGCTGATACAGACTAAGAGCTAAGAACTAGAGGGAGTTCAACTCAGGATTGACTCTGGAAAGCTCCAACACTTGCAGTAAAACTTTCAGTTTTATATTGCCCGTTGAGCAGTAACCCTCCTAAAACAGCTGAAATGTTCATTAGCCTAACACTGGCTTGTTTGTTGGTGTTGCTGTGATGCATTGTGTGCTCGACTTCAGTTTAGAACGATAGATTTGTTCCACAGTGTTACAGGAAAAACAGCACGTATGTGTTTTTTTGTTGCATGCATGCAAGTGTATCTGTGTAGCCTGAACACGTTTGACCGTATGCAAATTCATTGTCCAAAGCTTCAGTTAACCTACAAAAAGGAACATGAACTGGCACCTAACTGACAGTGTTTGAGGGGGAACACTTCTGCAAATTCATTTCCCCCCTGAACTATCTCTTTAAGGGAGCGAGACCCCTGAAGAACCCACCACGAGTAGCTGTCTAACATTGTGTGTGTCGTTTTGGTTCCCAGCTGTGGCCGATGTTACCAAAGGGACGGAAGTCTTTATTAAAGGGTTTTACAGCTGTGTGAGTGAGTCACACACACACATTCTTACACCCCTCAATCAGCAGGGGTGTGTGTGTGTGTGTGTGTGTGTGTGAGTGTGTGTGTGTGTGAGTGTGTGTGTGTGTGTGTGTGTGTGTGTGTGTG
>JBBPDA010109665.1:0-10143 GCA_037974385.1 Arnoldichthys spilopterus
AGCTTTCTCACTCATTTTGATCAGCATATGTTTTAGCAAGGGCTTAAAATCTGAGGTAATTTGCTAACTAGCTTGTTAGTCGTTTACACATGAGCGGTGACCTAAAGGTCAAAATTCAGTTGTCATCTGAATGGTTGCCCTCTGTGTCAATCAAGTGACGGGATGTTTGATAGGCTGACAAATATTTTTTTTAATGTCATGCTGCGATCGATCAGTACTGCCTCCAAGATCGACCAGTAGATCGCGATCGACGTAATGAGCACCCCTGCTGTAGATAGCTGTCCACTGCCCCACGTGTGCACATGTGATGGGTTAAATGCAGTGGTCACATTTTGTTTAGGTGCACTTAGGTGATTGAGTGTGTCCACAATAACAAAAAATAAGTCAATATCACTGCCAACATTTAGACATTTCTGGCTTTTCATTTATTTATTTATTATTATTTTTGCTTTTTTACATTCCTATCAGTCACTGATGTGTCCTTTTGAGTTTTCATTCCTTTCAGTTCTTTGTCTTTCTCTTGGGGGGCTTAAATTGACACAGCCATTTATTAGTGTGCTATGGTAAGGATTGGTGGTGGAAGATGGGCTTTCCTCAGTCTCCTTAGAAAGTAAAGATGCTGCTGGGCTTTCTTGGCTGTGGGGTTGGTGTTAAGGGACTAGGTGAAGTTCTCTGCCAGGTCAACACTAAGGAGTTTGATGCTTTTGATGACCTCAGTGTGTGAGCCGTCAGTGTGTAGTTGAGAGTGATAACTTGTGGTTCCCTTGAAGTCAACAACCACCTCCCTTGTTTTGTCTACCTTCAGAGACAGGTTGTTGACTTTGCACCAGTCCGTTAACCACTGCACCTCCTCATGGTATGCTGACTCATTTTTTTTGCTGATGAGACCCACCACAGTCATGTCATTGGTGAACTTGATGATGTGGTTCGAGGTGTGCATTGCTTTACACTGATGAGTCAGCAAAGTGAACAACAGGCGACTGAGCACACAAACCTGTGGAGCACCAGGGCTCAGTGTGGTGGTGCTGGAGGTGTTCCCAATCCTAACTGACTAAGGCCTCTCAGTCAGGAAGTCCAGGACCCAGTTATAGCTTAGCTTTTCAGTCAGGTGTTGGGGGCTGATTGTGTTAAATGCTGAACTAAAGTCTATGAACAGCATTCGCACATTCACACTTGTCCAGATGAGAGAGGGCCAGGTGAAGGGTGGTTGCAATTGCATCATTCATTGACCAACATTTTCTTGAGATACGTACAAGACAAAGATAGTTGGGGACAAAGAAGGAAGGTTGTTAAGAACATAGAGATTTTGTGTCAAAGCAGGATTTGGAAAAGTTATTCATGCATTTATATCCTGTGGGTCGATTACTGCAATTATCTCATTGGTCTCCTCAAAAAGATCATTAGACAGCTACAGCTCATCCAAAATGCTGCTACTACAATTCTAACAAAAATCAAAAAAAGAGAATTTACTCCATTACTCCAGTCCTCTGGTCCTTACACTGGCTTTAAATCAGATACAAGGCTTACCTATTATTTAAAAGTCACTCAATTTTTTCGACCATAAATATTTATCTGTAATGTATGATGAATATCAGCCTTGAAGGTTTTTTAGAACAGCAGAATCTGGCCAGCTTGTGGTGCCTAGAGCTGTAACGAAAGAGGATTACTTTCTTTACAATGTCCACTAAAGAGGAATGAAGACTTGCGCCACCTTGTGGTCCTAAGGAGCAATGTTAACAGAGTAGACATATGTCCCAAAATAAAAATGTACTAAATAAATTTGAAATTTCATAAAATAGTTTTATATAAATAAATTTTGACATCTCGCACCACTGAACTGATATAATTTTGAGCTAAGGAACATTGTGATTCTACACTGTATACCTTTTTTTGCTTCTCCCTCTGTGTGTTTAACATGGCTTATTTTAGCTTACATTAAAGAAAATACGCCATTTGCAGAGTTTAGTTTTATCTTGATGTTCACAACTACTCAGTACAGAGCTAATTAGGACCCATGTATGTAGGTTTTTGATTGCAGTTTTGGTGGTCTGAAATGTAGTCTTAAATACAAACCTGGTGTCCTATGTTGGCAATAATGTACAGTTTTCCTATGATCACACAAAATCAAACCGCAGCTAAAAATGCCTACGTCGCTCAGAGCGCGTTCACTTATACAAGAATGCCGGTGTGGACTAGGCCTAAAGGTCAAACCCCACAGATTTAAAAAACACTGATTACTGCCTTCACAGGTAACATACAGTACTACAGGGGCTACTGGCTGGCGTTAAACAGAAGGAAACAAAGGCGATTGTAACGTCATATTGTAGTAAATCAATTTACTTTTGTACAGAGAGATTCTAATGACATCTTTTGATGTGCAGCAGTAAAAAGTAAGGTGGCCATGCATAAGAAACCATCATGCTGCTGTGACTCATATAGCCACCTGGGCTTGGGAGTTGTCATTATCACAGCCCATTGCTGCATCCAGAAATGCAACTTGAAAGTGTATAACACAAGAAGGAAGCCATATATCAAATCTATGCAGAAAACATGGTGTGTTCTCATGGCCTAAGCTTATATCAGATTGACTGAAAGACTGTGGAACTGTGAGCTATGACAAGTCCACATTTAAGCTTTTTTTTGTGCTTGACTGCCTGCTGACAGTCCAGATCTATCTCCTATTAGAAATGAATAGTGCATCATGAATAGGAGAATCAGACGATGGCGACCATGGGCTGTTGAGCAGTCAGTATTCTCAGTTTCCAAATGATTAAAAGGTGTTTCTAAAAAGAATGGTGGTGTGACAAAATGGTAAGCATGCCTCTGCCCCAACTTTTGTTGAGTGTGTTACAACCATCAAGTTTTAAATTTGTGTATATTTACAAGATACAAAAAAGTAAAACTATTAAAATATTTTCTTTGTACTACAGTTGAATAAATGTTCCTATGCATTACAATATTTTGTTTTTCTAAAATATCCCAACCTTTCTGCAAATGACAAATGATCATATTCTATTTTAATGCTTTATTAATTTTATCTTTGAGTACCTAACTCCAAGGCCTTGTTTAAATTGCATTAATAGTTTATTTATTTAATCAGATCTGTTTTTACTTACTTTTAACCTATTTATTTTAAATGTCCTCATTATTTTTTATTATATCTCACCTCTTTGTTACCCTCTTGTTTGAGATGAGATTCTTCTTCAGTGTTAAACTCATAAACTCATTTACACATAAACAAGCACAAATGAAAATATGGAAAATCAAATGCTGCTTCAAAATGAAAATCCAGTATTTACTGTGTTTTCACTCCTTATGACCCTGTATATTATTATATACTCACAGTTTGGATTGCTTTGAGTATAATTACTATGCAATAAAGCTCAGACTGTAAGGGGTTTCAAGTATTGTGCATCTCTAGATGCAAATAGGGTTCATAAGGTGATTATAGTAATGCCCCCTCCCAGTTCAAACATGCCAAACAGTGACATTTTAAGTGTTTAATAGAAAAAAATGCATACATTTATATATATACATATTTCCAGTACAAAAATATATTATGTAATAAATAATTTCATATACATGTAGAGAAGTTACTGCAGTGTTTATGCTTAAATCAGTCCGTATCCTGTAGATCCTTCATCTGGACTCACAGAAAAGTGGTCAGGTTGCAGTTTGTGTAGGGCTGGCTCGTGTGGCTGGAGAACTGTAAAGTGAATTCAAAGTTACTTACAGAAGCAGAAAGGTCACTGATGTTTGTATATTAATAATAAATGGTTAGTGTAAAAACATCTGGTATTTAAATTTATTGTGAGTAATCAGGCTAAACTTAAAAGGGCAATGTCACTTTTTGTTGGGCTTAAATTTACAAATACATTGTATCTTTTACAATCATGTTCCTAAAAGTGTGCCCCTTGGTCTTTTAAATGATGATGTTATAAAAGTAATATTTTGGCAAAGAGGTGACTGACTTCACAACAAATAGAGAATGTGGGCAAGATCTATTCAGCTATTTACATCTGTGAAATTGTTTTCATCTAAATTGATCTGTTTTCTCCTTTTTTGGGCATTGACAAAATATTATTGCAAACATGCATTATTTCTACAGACAGAGTAGACTTGCAAATGCAAATCAATGATATATGAATTTAAAGTATCCTTACCAGAGGGAACTGTGTGTCTTTGTAGTACTCGGTGGGGAATGAACTTGGGTCCATCTGCGGGGTTGAACATGTGAAGGCACAGGATGACTGGCTGCTGTACTGGAGGTTTTTCTGATCTGTGGTTTGGCTCCACATGTCTGAAAACCCATTTTGCTGGACAGGAAGTGCAGGAGAGTGACTCTGAACATCTTCTCTATGCAAGGTGTTCTCCTCAAGGCCCAGCTGAGAGGACAGGTAGGAGATATAATGAATGGTGAGACGCAACGTTTCGATCTTGGTCAGGGTTTGTCCGGCTGGAGCCACAGATGAAGGCAGGAAGCTCCTGAGGTGGTGGAGAGCTTTGGTGAGGTCCCTCATTCTTAGCTTCTCTCGTTCACTTGCACTTTGACGCTTCTTCCCAGGGTTCTTGGACCTGGTTCTTTTCTTAATCTGAGCTACTAAAGGCTTCTCCCAAGCTCCATCGGTCCATTCAGGCTCCTTTGGTTTAGTGAATCCACCTTGAAATTGACAAACTGGAGGTGAAAAGCAAGAAGAATCGACGGATGAGGTTGGAGAAAGGCTGGGGCAAGCACTGTAGTAGCCCAAGTCAGGGCTCACCAAAGCTAGCTCAAAATCATACTGAGATTTGGACTCCAGGGACTTTAAAGGACAGAAGTCAGCTTCCATTGCTATGAGGATATGTCTAGAGCTGGAGAGATGTGCCTTGGCCTGTGGTCTCTGAGTGAGTAATGGTGAGCTGGAGGCAGCAGACGCTCAATATATCCTGGATTAGGAGGTGTGATGTGGCACCTTTAGCAGGGCTTCAGCATTTCAAAGCTGGACTGGAGACTCACACCAGAGGCAGGGGGTCTCTGGGAAAAATCACATTGTTTCAGAGCACAAGTGGGAGGTAAGGACTGAAAATAACATTCTGCAACTATGGACAAGTTCAAGGTAAGTCGATGGAAAGATAAGTTGCAGAATGTGTAGGGAAATTAAACTTTTAAAATTTCAGCATAATTAAATAGTTAGGAATTAAAGAATGTAAATCAGAATGGCTTTGGTGTTAAATGAAACGTCCTGAGTCAGAACTGTTGACAGTGGTGGTGAATGGAACCAGACGTTTAGTTCCTCTAAAAGCTCGTCCCAAATTCTGAGAAGCCTTTGGCCTAAAATGAATTGCAGTTATGATTGAGGGGCACATGAATGGTGTTGTGAGGCAAAATAGTCTGCTGACGTGATTTAATTCAGATTCATCAACAATCAATAAAAACACTGAGACGAAGAATCTTGGGAGGATTGGAGAGGTAAAAAAATCGTTATATTTGTGTTGTAAACATGGTTCTGGTCTCTCCAGTCCTGGTTCTATTCACCATCACTGTAAAGAAATCCCAGTCTAAACCATTTCACACCAAATCCACTTTGATTGTTTACAAACACTGAATTATGGGGAATTCCAAAAAAAAGATGAAATTTCCCTCTAAATAATCCAGTGGAGTTTCTTACTACATCCACCTCTCAGGATAGAAACTGAAAAGAATTTCATATGTTCAGATTTTTCTTTTATTTGCATTTTACAGAATGTCCCAACTTTTCTGGAAAAGGGGTCTATAAATCCAAAGAAGCCTCATGTCAAGTCTGAATCCTCCAGTCTGTGGGTTTAATCATGTTGTAAGACCTTTCATTCATGAGCAGCAATGTTATGGAGATGTGTGCTGAGGTCTTTAACTTTAGAAGAACCCTTTTGATCAGAAGAACAGGACACTAATACACACTCACTGTGGAGCTGCTAACGGCCCATAATGAGTTTACTCTGAGAAGGACACTCCTCTTCATAGAGCTCAGCAGCTGCAGAGTTATAAATCCTCACAGCTCTTTGTTTGCATTAGCCTCAGTGTTGGCATGGGAACACAGGAAGCACTGGACACACTTAACACGTTGACCTGTATATGATAATTTTGTTAACATGCTCTTAATTGTTAATGTGAGTTTCCTACTGGATCAGAGGTGTTTTATGTCAGGATAAAGGACAAAATAAAGGTCATTTCAAGTTTTTCTACAAAAAACCTCATAAACATTGAAACTACACATCAGGGGACAAAAATAAACAGGAAAAATATAGGGCATGGGCCCTTTAACATTAAAATTTTCACAGTAGCATTTATGTATGTCTAGATTTGTCATATATACAAACCCCATTTCCAGAAAAGTTGGAATATTTTCCAAAATGCAATAAAAACAAAAATCTGTGATGTGTAAATTCATATGAATCTTTATTTTACTGTCAGAAGTACAAAGAAAAGATTTTCAAAGGTTTTACTAACCAACTTAATTGTATTTTGTAATATACACAAATTTTGAATTTAATTGCTGCAACACACTTAACGAAAGTTGGGACAGAAGCATGTTTACCATTGTGTTACATCACCTCTCCTTAAAAAAAAAAACTTTTAATTTTAAATCATCGTAGTTTTATTGCAGTTAGAAATGTTGTCAATTTTTGCTTGATATTGGACTTCAGCTCTTCAACAGTCGGTGGTCATCATTATCTGAAGCAGCTATTAACTATGTTAAGTGACAATAGTTTCTAAAGTACCCCTGAGCTTAGATGGCTGTATTTGCCACAGTATCATGACTGTTTTTAGGCAGTGGTATCTAGGGGCTCCCAGATAACATACATTTAATAGTGCTTTCCAACCTTGCTTTTTACACACTGAGATGTCTTTGAATTCTCTGGAACATTATGTACTGTAGATGTTGAAAGACCTAAATTCTCTGCAATTCTGGAAATGGGGTTTGTACATTAACAAGAAAAGAAACACCCCACACAGTTGACTGAACAAGAAAAAGAGTATAAAGATGTAAATAATAATACTAATATTCATTAATGTGGACTCATCCTATAAGACCCCATATAAGGCCTATGTGTATCCAGTTGCTGTTTAGTGTGTGGAGGTGTGATGTGGCACCTCGAGTCCTTGTCTTTGTGGAGGAGCTCTCAGGAGACATTTCCCAGAGAATCAGCGTGTCATTTTTACCTCCTTTCTGGATAATTTAATTTGGGTGTCCCGAGAGCCTGATGGCTTTAAGTAAAACATGAAATCTCACTGTAAATACAGCCATTTTGACTCACTAAATGTCATTAAATGGCATTAAATAAATGCTATGTACACATTTTCTCCTCTAGTCCAAAATGCCTTGGTTTTAGACCCTGTATGACACACTGGTCTCTGTGTACCTGCACTGAATTTGGGATTTAAGACTTTCTGAGATGAAAATTGCGAGATATCTGGTTGGGCAGTCAATCAGCTGTTGGCATATCCAGTTTTTTATGTATGAAATGAAAAAGGTGGACAATTCCTTTAAAGGCCTATTTAAGGTGAGCAGTCTGAGCAGTTAAAGGCCGCGCTGTTTGCTTATCTTGGGGGCCTAAACCTTTTCGTGCAGAGGGAAAACAAAAGAACGTCCACATTATAGAGAGAGTTTGTGTATTTGTGGGTCGGCTGTCCCTTCATTGGCTCTGTTGTGATGTTTTGTGATCAAAGACTGGTTAACAAATCAATGCTAAGTGCATTTGCTGGCTTGCTGAGCTACTTCTTTGAGTGAGATGGAGATCCACAGCTGCCTGTGCATTTCCACAACAATCACTAGTCCAGCATTGGAAGGGGCAGCAGATTATTTTAAACTTCCGCAGTGTCCAGCACCTCTACACGCGTATGCCAGTCACACCCCTAAAAAAAATGGCATTTAACAAGAGAAGGAAAACAAATTTACTTAACTTTTAATGCAAGTTAATAATAAAAACATTTTAAGTAATTTCTATTAGTCTGTTTGTCATGAAATTTTGACACAGTGACACAGTTTTTAAATTGTGTAAAAAATGTTGATATAACCTTTTGTTCCAACAGTGCTGATGAAATATGGTTTGATAAACAAAATAAATATTTTTGCATTAAGAAAAAAAATCAGTTCACCCTTTGATTACATCCAGAGAAAACCCCCAAAAAACTGTACTGCATAAGGCTTCGCTTGGTGAGAATTTAATCCACAAGGCTAAATGATCTTAAAGTAATGTAAAAATCTTTCCACTCTTATTGTGTTGTTGAGTTTAATTAGAGCACAAAAAAATATCAGTACAATATAGTATCTTGATATTTTTCATCGCAATATTATAATGATACAAATATTGCTAACTTTAAAATCTATTTAATAATTTTTTTTTGGTACATAGATTTACACTGAGAGCATTGCTTCTGAAGTCCACAAGATGCCCCCCAGTGCATTAGAGGATTATTAAAATCAGCTGTGGGCTTTTGAAGGGGTCAGACTGGGAGGTGTGAGGATGCTGGGTTTGTTGACTCAGACTCATTAAGACTGAGCCTCTAACTCACATTGATTACCCTCTGACACTGCAATGTGTGTTTGCTGAGCTGGCCTGGAGTGGAGGAAATGTCACTGAGACTCCTTTGAATCCTGATTAACCTCAAGTCAAAGGAATGTGGGTGTGGCCTGAATTTAAAAATTCCCTTGTCTTTTATTGTATATATTTTGTGGTTACAGCATCATTCAGAGCTTTAAAGGGATTTTATTCTTAAACAATCATTTAATTTGTTAAAATTAAAAAAATATTTATATAACTTTTTAAAATTTTATTTTAATGTATTTTTAAAATAAAAAGTATATATATATCTAGTTTTCTTTCCCCAGGATCACTATGTAATTCTATTTATTATTATTATTTATTATTGCATTGTCTTTTCAGTGTTATGGGTTTACATAATGAATAAAATGGTGAAATCAGGCAATATATGGGAGTTAAGCTTCAGATTTAAGAGTTTGCTTGCAGAGATGATCCTGGCCACCATGTGTGTGTGTAATCTGGAGACATCTAATTTAAATATTAACGAGTTTAAAATGAGCTCATTTTAAATGAGCTTTCTATTGTGTTAAGACTGTACTAAACAATACTTTAGTGATGATACTTATAATCACTAATACTTGAGTTTTTATTGCTATCTTTATTATTATTGCATAATTATTGTATTTTTTATTGTTTTAGCTTGGTGAGTTTTACTTTAAAGGAATATTAGTGAAATGGAATAGTTAAGCTCTTTCCCAGAGGAAAAACATACACTTTTACTCCTTACATTTTTATGTTAATGAGTCCTCATTGCATTACAATTAGTCAAACTTTCTGTTTTTTTTTCTTTTCTTTTTTCATGTCCTACTTGTTTCTTGTGTTTTTTTTGTATTATTACTTTTGATAATTGTATGTATTTTACTTCTACTGCTAAAATACATCATCATCATCATCATCATCAACAACAACAACAACAACAACAACAACAACAACAACAACAACAACAATAAATAATAATAATAATAAAATAATAATAAGCCATTTCTACATGCCCACATGACAAATTCTAACTTTAAATGGAAGGCTGTAAAGGCTGTAAAGTCTCTTGAGTAATGTCTATAGGCGTATTGTGCCGACAATGAATATGAGATAAACGATTAAAGATGGATCAAATTGTCTATCTATCTGCTAATATCGAAAAATTTAAACTGCATGCATTCGCTCATGCAAATTCAACTCAAATGAAAAATGAACTAGAAAACATCTGGAAAAGCAATGCTGAAAGTGGAGGAAAACACAGATGTTGTAGTCAGCATTCCATTACATTTATGTATGTGTACATGTTACTGTTTTGGGAAGATTTGCAAGATGCAATGCATAAGTATAAATCTGACTTTAGAATTAAACAGGCCTTTTCTGTCACTGTGACTTTAAAGATGATTTATGAAAAATGATCTTCGTTCTGATTGGATGCCTTGCATTGTGCTTCATTCAAAAAGTAGTCCTTGACAAAGTCAAGTCAAGTCAAGTAGGCTTTTATTGTCATTTCAACCATATACAGTTTACACAGTACACAGTGAAATGAAACAACGTTCCTCCAGGACCATGGTGCTACATGAAACACAGGACCACAAACACTAC